>JAPMOR010098179.1:0-21000 GCA_026543865.1 Argiope aurantia | reverse complement strand
TATAGTTTGGGTTCAACATTCAACGTAGAAAGTAATATAGTGAAAAAAAGCATACAGTTTGGATTTAATAAAGTATGTAACAAAATGTCCTTTCGCACATGAGAGAGAGAGAGAGAGAGATGGGACATCTTTCTTGTAAAGTTAATTGGTATATCCACCTAAAATTTCAATTGTTGCTATCAAAATTACATCTTTTAAGTATGTTAATTTGTTTCAAGATGTTATTCTGTAAATTTCCTTTTGTTCCAGCGAAAAAAATTTGCGAGAAATATTTTTGTTAAAATTGCTCCATCCCTCCGTGATCTCATCTTTAAAAGGTTTTTTAAGAATGTTAGAAAATCAATTCTAAAGATTTTTCTAATATTTTTTTATTTATTGAATATTAATAGACATATTATAAATTTATTTTCTTGATGCAAAATTTAAAAAGAATGCATAAAACTATTGCCCTTACTGACAGCTTAAGTGATCACAGGAAAGTTATATTATTAAAACATATGAAACGAGTACTAGGAAAGTAAAAGGTTATTATACAATATATTTCTAATTTCATTTAAATTGATACTTATATTCCTTCATGAAAGATTTTAACTCTCCTCCTTTATTAGGCACAATTGTAATCCTGAATACAAATTGGGGAAACTGATATTTTCATTGAATAAAAATCCGGAGTTGCAATTTGAATTTCCGCTTACTAAGAACTGTACATGGAAATAAATTTTTCCAAACATTAAATTATCTAATATTAATAACTAGAAAATTACAGACATTCGATCCGGAAGATCTTTTTGTATTATTTTTTTCTTTCCTTAAGAAGGAGTTATCCTTAAAACTACTGATTAAAGTTACCGCAACCTTTCTTTTACCGGCTTTGATTTTAATGACATCCCTCTCATCTGAACCGAAATAAGCCTGAGATCTCAGATTCGGAAGGAATATATTTAGATCTTTCGTGCGAAAAGAGATTTTGGTTAATGATGTGGATAAATTCAGTCTCCTTAAGTTAATCTACAAAACTCGATATCAGATCAGCTAATGGTCATGTAATTCAATAATTTCAAACAGCCGAAACACGTTTCCATTGTCATTTCATGCATTTTCATTTCCTGACCTCCGTAATGCTATAATTACCTCTCTTTTTGTAGTCACTTTCAGATAATTATTCGGATCAAGAAATTGCATTTTGATTTATTTAATGTTGGATAATACATCTTTAAAACTGTGCCTAGCATTCTTATAAGTTTAGTGTTCTGATATATTTAGCTACTTTTGAAGCCAACAACTGTTTATTTGTTTTATATAGACTGTGTTTTTGGCAATATACAACATTACATATTGCATGTTTTTGCCAATAAACAACAGCATTCTTTCTCTCTTACAAAAAAGGGCGTCTAAAACAATTTTTATCAAGTAATTGAAGAATTAAAACGACTGGTCCGAATATCTAATATAGCCAAAGCTAATATTCCTGTTTATTAATGTAATAGTTGATAAATCAGTATTCATTGTCTCTGTTTTCAAGGTGTCGCCTTTAACATTTTTTGAACATCAAAACATTATTGAAATGTATTTTACGAAATGGTTTAAATTTAAAAATTAAAAAGGTAATAAATTTGAAAGAAAAAAAATTCTGGGTATTTTTAATACTCTTCTACTAAAATTTGAAAGATAATTCACACATGCTTGTAAACTAATTTTACATTTTTATTATAACCATTAAAATTGAAGAATGTTACTATATTGTCTAGATAAATTTATAAATTTGCTAAATCTCAAAAAATACAGAAAAATTTCTTGGAATACAAATAAAAAAATAGAGAGTATTATATTTGAAAAAAAAAACTTTTTTTTATGAAAATGATGAAGCATTTCAAACTAAAACTGTATAATTTAGAATATAATGTTTGGTTTTTCCTCGTGCACAGTGCTTTTCATTAATTATTTCTTTCCTAGAATAAATTGCTATACCATATTATACAATGTCGGAAGCTGTGATACGTTAAATAAACAAAATTCTGAGCATTTTAAGTCCCCAGAAAGATGCATTTGTATATATTTAATACTAAAAACCAAACATAGATACACAAAAGCATTCTGCAATATTCAATTCAACATCCAAGATAATTTTCTATTATACATCATTCCAAATTAATATCGTTTCTTAATGTAGTCGATTCAATCTCACCTGAAACATATTAACTCGGCACGCTAATTTAACTTTGGAATCCATTGCGAATTTATCTGAAGGAAAAAGAAAATGACATGGTAACATTGGTAAGAATGCTATGCGTATTTATAATTACCATGTGACTGTGATTTATTAACTTTATTAAATGGATTATTTACACACTTTTGTTGTGGGGAAAAGTTATCGATATTATAAATTGAGAAAATAGGACATTCGTTGGCACAAAATGAGCAGACAGTTTTCCACTCTTTGATATAATTATTACATTAATATTCAAATATAAAATAAGTTGCTACTTAAGAAACGATATTCAAGTTTTATTCAAGTTTATATTCAAGAAAAAATATATTTATGTCTTTGATTTTTATTATTATTTTTTTTCATTTCTTAAATCTTTGTCCGTCTAGACTTATTTTGAAATTCTTTTCGTTTTTAGGAATTTGGCATCAAACAACATTCGAATTATTCCAGACAACTCTTTCCAGAATTTGAAGAAATTGGCTTTTCTGTAAGTGTGGACTATTTAATAAAATTATAAATTCTGTTGTCATATATTTTTAAAAAAGAAAAAGAAATATATATATATAATTATTCATCATTATGTATGAAAATTACTGTTTATTCCGATTTTCGACTGTCATTAATTTTATCTTAAAGTGATGATATATGAAAAAGATGCACAAATAACATTCTAAACTATTTATGTATTTAAAATCTATATACCATTTCAGTAATTAAAATTCCAACCTCTCAAACGCTGCTGACTTAAAAGCTCGTGTAGATTAATAGTTTGCGGACCAAGTTTAAAGATATTAGTACCATCAATCGAGAAAATTTCAGATATCGTTGATTTGTGCTATTTATAAGCGTTTATGTGATACAGAATATTGAGCTTTGCTCTATAAATAAATATACAGTAACTGTAGTTTAAAACACAATAAATTCATAAGCTTAATGTAAAGTTCTTGAACAGTGATAGGATACCAATTTTAACCTTCATGTATTTTTGCATTTTTCTGAAAGTCAAAAAATATATTGTCTGTTTTTATTTTCGCTCTGTAAGAAAAATCATAGTAATATTGTGATTATTAAATTTAATCTCTTAACCATGTGTTGTTCTTGAAGAGTGAGATGTAAGAAGAAAATGTGGGAGAAAAAACAGATATCATAAAACATTTTCATTTGAAATAAGATATATTTCCCTTTCTATTAAAATATTAAATCTACTTCTTTTTATAACTACATATGCAACTTTCTTATTTTTTTAGATATTTGCAGAACAATCAGATTGAATATGTGGGTCCAAATGCATTTGAAGGACTTGTCTCGTTGAGAGTATTGTAAGTACACAGTTTAAGTATATTTATCGTATTCATTTAAGTCTGACATATTTTATCTTCTTCTATAGGTAGAATAATATCCAAACATTTCTAAATAAAAAAAAAATCCTAATAATTCAAATATTCCATTCTTCTTCGCAGAGAGATCAACGGGAATGCCCTTCTTGATGTGCCTCCAGCTCTTTCGGCACTGCCTCGTCTACGAGAACTGTAAGTGAGATTCAGTTTTGTAAAATCTCAAGTAACGTTTCAAATGCCCTTTTGTTATTCTGTTATTATCCACTGCTTATCATCTGAAGCTAGTTTCTTCAGGCTGTTCCTAAAATGTAACTTAAAGCTGAAAAATTCATAAAAAAAATATTTTATAAAAAACAAATTTTTAGGTAATAGTTGATTGTAAGAAAGAAGTTAAAATGAATTTACTTTTAGAAAAATAAAGAATCATGATTTTATTTTACTTTTTTAATCAAAATATTACTCTTGATATACTTCCAACATTTCCTATATTGCTCCTTCTATGAGAATAGTTAGAGAGATTGTTTCGTAAAATCTCAAGTAACATCTCAAATGCCCTTCTGTTATTACTAAAGTTACCTCTCCATTACTTTTCATTGCATGCTAACTTCTTCAGTATGCTCTTAAACTGTAACATAAAAATGTGAAAAATTCATGAAAATAGTTTATAAAATAAATTCTTAGATAACGGTTAATCGGAAGAAAGATTTCAAATGGAATTTATTCTTGATTGAAAAAAGAAATTTGCAATGTTACTTGCGAATTTCATTGAAATAAGGAATAGTAATCTTAATAATTTACTTAATTATCATAATTAACACTCATTCATTAAATGAACCAAATAATGTACTCAATTCAAGTCAATTTTATAACTAACTTATGAACCAAAAATTAGTCTTATCTAAAAAAAAATTTAATTCATGGATAAAAAATTTCCTCTAAATTTATTTCAATCTAAAATTTATTTATTTAATACGAGAAACAAATAAAAAATAGATTACTATTTTGATATATATAAAAAAAGGATAAAAAGATATTAATTTAGGTAAATAACTGCATGTACTACAATCTTTATATATAATATGGATTTTGGAACTTAACCCAGCTAGAAATAAAACACTCACTCTTCTCCATTTCCTTTCTGAAACATTTCCAACTTGAATGCTTTTAGCCCTTCCTGTTTATATTCCACTTTATCAGACAAAATTTCGCGAAAATACTAAAGAGATTTCCAAATAAAGACTGCATTAATCTTCAGTTCAGACAGAAATAAAAATTTTAAAAAAAAATTGAGATTGAATTGACTTTAAAACTCTTGTATAATTTTATTTAAAAGAAAATATTTTTTTAATTAACATGTTTGATTGATTACCGAAAAATGAAAAGCTACAGCCCGGTAATTCTTTTGTAGTATCATCAAACTTAAAAAAAAACAAGAAAAAACAATAGGGCCCTGCCCAAACTCGTCTCAACCGTGTTGTAACCTCCCAACAGATTATGAATCTCGTGACCTGTCTAGTGATTCGAAACCAAGAAAAGTTGTATAAGAATCTTTTCCTAGAAATTTGTGCAAGAATTAATTACATTGCTCGACTCATACTACAGATGTTCTCGTTTTATACATTAAAATTTAATTAAAGCTTCGTAATAAATTTCTTCGTTGATGATCTATCAAACTTAAACTTTCATAAATAAATTAAATCAAGAAAAATAAATATTATTATAAAATTTTTGAAAGCAATATTTCCAGAAAAGCAAAATATATTCAGAAAATAAGGTTCTTTCTGTAATCATCCAAATCATTAGAATTATCAGAAAATCATTGTAATCTTCAGAAAAGCAAAATATTAATTCAGAAGACAAGGTTCTTTCCGTAATCATCCTTTTCCATTTCATCTTTCGATTTGAATATAAATTAATCCACATTCTTAAAAGTAGGAAACTGATGTAGTAAAATTAAACTTCGAATTTAGCAATTGTTCAGAAATAACGCAAAAACGCATTTCAGCTATGCATTTTGTATGTGTCCCTCGGATTTCAGGAGGGAAAAAATTTCCAAAAATTTTATATGCGTTCAGAACATAAATATAAGCATCCATCTAATTTAATTTCGATAAAAAATACAGATAGGAAACCGCCTATCACGCTTTTTTTGTATAAATGAAATTAGATGTGTTAACTAAACCTCGGTACTGAAGTAATTGCGTCCATTTTCCAAAATATGTTAATTTTTCATGGAAAAAGCTGTCTTATAGAGCAACATTTTGTGACAGACCTATATGGGTCATCATTATGTCAAATAAGTTTTTAAATATATTTGTGCAATTATATTGACTCTAATACTTTATTAAAAGCATATTCTCTATTAATGAAAACTTTTCTTCAAAGCATCATAATCGTATGTATTTTTTCTCATATTTTCAGGTTGTTATTTGACAACAAGATTAAATTTCTAGCTAAAACTAGCTTCTCTTCTAATCCAGAGCTGACTACTTTGGAGTTGTCTGGAAATCCAATTGAAGCCTTTCACAGAAGTACCTTTTCTGGATTGCCACGCCTCAAAAAACTGTGAGAAAACTCCTGAAAAATAGCTTTTGAGTTCTCTTTTATTCCGCACGAAAATGTTACCACTGTGCGTTTTTTCCCACAAATGAGATAAATTAAATTTTTGTCTTACTTTTTTTTCTATTTTCAGAACATTATCAGATGTTCGATTGCTTGATGAATTTCCGGATATAACGGGCACTTCGGGTCTGGAGCATTTACGCATCGACAGAGCGAATTTGAACTTGATACCAGCGGATTTGTGTTCTACAGTTCCTTTGTTACGAAGCTTGTACATAGTGTTCTAAGCTGCATTTTATATACATTCTTCGTTAAAGCTACATATATTTTGGTTATGAAAATTTCACCAATCTTTCCTGATAAAAGAAAACTACCTTTAAAAAAAAACAGGAATAACTAGATTATTTTAAGAGAAGAATGGATCGAAAATGTAACTTGAAAAAAAATGCATTGACTTCTGAGTATAAATATACTTCGCTCTAGACATTTCAGATTAAATGAAAGTACCAGAAGAGATAAGTCAATAAAACATATTCATTCTAAAAAAATTAATATCCATAAAATCATACTTCCGATGTATAGTTAAAACAGTTGAAGTCATAAATCTATGTGTTAAAAATCTATGTATGTAAAATATAAAAATATATCAAATACATTGTGAAAATTAAATATCAACTTACAAAATACATGGAAATGAGAGTTTTTTTTTTTTTTTACATCTAACTGTAATGTCTTTTTGGCGAGTGTTTTTTATTTTAACTTACTAAGAAAATACCAATAACTAAGGGTTAAACGCGAGACGTTTGTGATAAGAGCAATAAGCAGTAATTCTTCAGAAAATATGAAAGCTATGCCTTCGTTTTATTCTGATTTAAACAAAATCTAAATATCAAAAATATTTTCTTGTTTATTAGCAAAAGGAAATTTTGTATGAGACATTTCATAAAATGACAAAATTCTAAAAAGCGATTTCTTTTCCAAGTGATTTGCAACTGTTGTGAAGTTATGGTTTCGAAAATTGATCACTTTGCAATATATGTGCTTTTCATATACTCTAAATGCCGAAGTAGTATTGAAGGTTTTTCCTCCCTTCCTCATAAAAAAATCCCTATTTAATTTAATTGAAGAGTACATTGCTAATTTCTTCTTATAATCACGAATATGTGCCTTTTTTCCCCAATTATATGCCTCCCTTCAAGTTCCACTTGATAAGTTTTGTAAATTCCTGTTGAAATATTATCGGAAGCTGAAGCTAAGCATGCCATTTTCATGACACTACAAAAACTTTTTTGTGCCTAAATATTAAAAAAAACTGACGCAAATTTAAATTTAAAAAGTTAGAAAGGAAATGAAACAAAGTTATTTAAGAGATTAATATAGTGCGCTTTTATTCGACGTCCATTCTTGGAAATTTCCGCTTTTAAGTGTACATCAGCTACTATTTTAACATTTGCTAAATGTGTGAAATTATTAAGATCCAAAGGTCATACTTGAAATTTCCGCTTTAAGTATACAACATACAATATTTTACCATTTGTTATATGTGTGTAATTACCAATATTTCTGAATAAGAATATAGAGATACTGGATTTTATTTTTATTAAAGACAGCTTGTAATATACTGGTAGTATATGTATAAAAATGAAAAGGTAAATTTTGCTTGTAAAGGTAAATATTATAAACTATAAAAAAATGCCAATCTTGTTCAACTAATTTCAGGATTTTGTGATAACTTTGCGTCATAATATAAGGTTCAACATTGCTTTGATTTCATAGTAACCTTTTCATGAATTTCTGTTTTAGGATTAATATTTCTTGTATAAAATAGATTCTTTTTCTCTTTCTTATCTATGACTTTGTCATTTCAGGAATTTGAAATCGAATAAACTAACTGAAATTCCGGAATTGAATGGATGCAAGGAACTAAGACTGATGTAAGTCGGATACAAACATATAAATGTGTATTTATTCACAAATGTAAAATACATTAAGGTCAGTCTTAAATCAAACATTTACCTAAGAAATGTCCTTTCGGATATAATTGCTTGTAAATAGTAAAAAGTATATATGCATTTTTATATAATAACACCTAACAGAGAGCAAAATAGATTTTCCCCATTTTTACTATATAGAAGGTAGGTATATAAAGAGCAATACTGAGCTGATTTAAAAGAAAACAACTTTTTTAAAGAAAAATAGATTAAAATAAGAAAGCAATATTGTAGAATTTTCATTTGTAAAATAATAAAGAAAGACAGTTTTATTCATTGTTTCGATAGTATGCTCATTCAGTATAGCAAAATATAATTTTATGAACATTTAAGCATAAAGGTTCAAAAAGTATTACTTTTAAGGTAATGTATCCAAAGATGGTCCAGAAAATGAAAGATTTTACTTGGTTAAAAAGAAATTGACTGTTTTAAAATAGTAATAAAATAATCAGCGGAAACAAGAGATTTTATAAGATAATTGTATGATTTAAAAAAATGACTCAATGTATACTGCTGCTACTTTGTATAAAATCATAATTAGCTCTGCTTTAATTTATAGACATTAACTTAAAAAATCCTTGCAATTAATCTCGCTGTTTAATTTTAGTAAAAATGGCTGATAATTCATATACTTCTGTTTATAGACTTCTAATTCGAGCATGTTTTGTAAAAAAGTATTATTTATTTCTCTAATTTTTGTATTATTTATTTCCCTATTCTATTCTACATTCCTAAATCATGCATGTTTTGTGTTTGTGTATTATTTATTTCTCTATATTTTCTACGAGAAAATAATTTTTGGTGAATAAATGTAGAAATTTATGTACATTTTTTACCTTTCAAAAAATTGTAAATAGCTGCTTCATTATTCTGCTTAGTAATTCAATGAGATTAACAATCTCGTAATACTTTTAGCAAATTTTTCTTCTTATTTTAGTGACTTGAGCTATAACAATATTTTGGCTGTCAGAGAGCATGCTTTCACAAATCAAGGTAATTTGATTGATCTTTTCTTAAGTCACAACTCAATCTCAGAGATTACCAAAGATAGTTTTGAAGGCCTCACCAACCTGCAAGTTTTGTAAGTCTTTACTTTTGATACTTTTCTTAAACTTCTATTTCAAAATTCGTATTTCTTTTATGCTTAATGACCATCTTCATATATTTTATTATTTTAATGTTATTTTAGTCACAAGAAATTTTCATTGACAAATTATTTTATAATCATTTCAGAGATTTAGAAAGCAATGAGATAGCAAACATTGATCTGGATGCATTTGAACATTTTAAAGATCTTCGGGACTTGTGAGTATTTTTAATTTGATTGATTGATTTTTAATTGGTTAACTGATTGAATTTTTTAATAATGATATTTCGTTTTACGTGTTGATACTTTTTCAAAAACAAAGCAAATCGCTTTTAAAACACTCTTTATCAAGTTTTTTTTATTTGCAAGTCTGGATTTTCCAACACAAAGAATTTAAATTAACACCAACTTTTACATTAAAATCAGTTATTTCACATAACTTCATAATTTAATAATGCTCTTTGCAAGACATACGTTATGCAACTCAGTAGAAACAACTACTATTCATAATAATGTATAAAACACATTGCACAGATGTGTGGTATAACTATGAAATATGCTGTTTTTGTCTAAATGAAATCAATTCTGATACACTCGATAGCATAGAACTTGAAAATTTAAAATAAGTGGAAGACATTAACTTCGTAGCTACTGAGCTAATTGTTTCCAGCTAAGAATTAAATAGGCAGTAACTCTATGCGTTGTCTTTCTTGGGCTTGATTATTGTGACGAATGTAAAAGATAATGTGATTAGTATGTATCATAATTCATCTAAGAAAGTAATGGACAACCTAAAATAAAAGCACAGAAATTTCATAGCAAAATATTACAAGACTTCATTCATTGTAATAATATTTTAAAAAATCTTTATTGAGTTTTAATAACTTATATTCCACACACACTCAAAAAATATTAAAGGGAGTTCTCCTAAATATATTTGCTCATTCTTGATTTGCTCATTCTTGATTTGAGATGTGTCAAATATTAAAAATTTAGTTCCTAACAATGAAAGAATATAGATTATATAGCTTGTCTCTGACGAGTTGGCGGACGTGATATCAGTCTATTTTGTGGAAGTAGGAGATGGTGGTGAATCAGTTTTCCGGAGTTGGCAGCGTTTCACTCCTTCATAACACACAATTCAAAATATATTATTAATGATATGTCAGAAAGAAATGAACCAAGACAACACAAATGTATCTTTTACACTCCTTTCATTTCTCCGCGACACACTATCTATATCAGATTTTTCTCTCTTTCAGAAATTCCACTTGTCTGTCTGAGATCGAAAATTAGCTGCCAACTTCTCGGAATTTAGTTCGATGAATTGGACAATTTGCACTTTGCAATTTATATTTACCAAAAAAAAAGAATTTTAAATTTCTCTAAAGTAATTTTGTAAAAAAATATACGCTTTTGGTAAAATTTGTGTCACATAAGTTATTTTGTAAAAAATTGACTACAAAGATGAGTTGTAGTAACAGAATAAAAGGAAACTAATTTTGTTTTGTTTAAGCTGTGTCATCATGCTTCTCAAATAGCAATTTGAAAGACAAAATCATAGACTTACTTTCTAATCTTATAATACGAAATATAAAAACAAAACTAGAATTAAAATACATAAAAGATATAAAATAAGGTATGTTATAGGGCTGTTTATCTAGTGCGACATAAGGAGTCACATTATCTATCAAATAAATGATGCATTCTAAAGCTTTTGAAATAATTATTTTTATTTAGTAAAGGCTGCAAAAAATTCAATTGTTACACTCATTTGCCTCACTGCTACCGATGAGAAAAACTCTTAAATATCATATCAGACAAAAGGACAGGCCAAGGAACTTCCTTATGTACTTGCAACATAAAACAATATATATAATATTTATTTATACATTTATTCTTTTGTGTCCTCCGTTTAAATGTTTATACCCTTTAAGTCATCAATAATAATTATGCTGATGGCAATCCTCAAGCATTAAATTTATGTGAACATTAGCGAAATAATTGTTTTCCTTTTTCATAACAATTGTTTCATCTTTCCGTAAGAACAAACACCAAATTAGTTTATCTTTTCCATCATTACAAGCAACAGATATATTGTAGCAAAATTTATATTAATTTCTTTCACTCGTATGTTTCCTGCTTTTAGTTTAATATATGATTCAGCTTACAGAATAATTATATTTTACTGTAAATATTATAGATGGTGAAGAACACACAAGTAAATCGCTTCTGGTATATTTTTTGTATCAAATTACCTAGTTATTTGGCAAAACCATTTTAAATGCTCACTCAATTTAAGTTTTAAAAAAATATTATCGTATTCTGTAATGGGGAGGGGGTATTGATTTTGAGAAAATAGAATATTAACTAAAAAGGTTTTTTCTTGTTTTGATTTAAATTAAAATGAAATAAAATGTTAATGCTTAAATAAGAAGAATATTAGAAAAGTAATAAATACTTAAAAAAGTTCAATAAATCTTAGTTTTTTTATAATTATTTTTAAATGATATGAAAGAAATTTCTAGAAATTACTTTTATTTCACAATTTAGTTTTATTTATTTAAATAGCAATAGATAGTAAAGTAGGTTTCTTCAAAAGTTTTAAATTTTTATTGGTATTTGGATTCTTAATATATGAAAAACTAATTTGGAGGAGCCAGCTTTCATTTAAATTCAACTAATGAAAAACGCTTGCCTTGCTCTTAAAACAATATTAATTTTCAGATATTAGTCTGCCGTGATCCTATTGAATTTTAGCTTCTTGTGGCATATATTAATAATACTGAAGTACTTTATTTCCAATTCCAAAAATACTCCAAAATGTATTTTTTCAAATGATTATTGTTTTATCCATAGAAATCTTGGAGCTAATAAATTCCCAAAGCTTCCAACAAAGGGCCTGCAAAACTTGAGACAGCTGAAAACATTTAACAATAGAGAATTGAAAGAATTTCCACCAGTTTCCACTTTTCCTCGAATAAACACGCTGGCGCTTTCATATGCATATCATTGTTGCGAATTCTTGGCTGCAGCTAACCATAGGACATCGGGACCAAGAGCTTCAACGTCCCTACAAGAAACTATAGTCTGGTTGTCGAAAGAAGATGTGGATATGTCATCTTGGAATTCGAACATTACGGATATTTATCCAGATTCTTCGGGTAAGGAAATTAATTGATAATAAAGAAGCTAAGCTTTGCAATCTTCAACTTTACAATTTTTTTATCCTAATTAATTTTTTATTTACCAATAAATGGCTCATAGATATTGATGTTAAAAATACAAGATTTGCTCAAAATGTTAGTGTTCTACACAAAACATGCATTAATATAAACACGATTGTTCTTAAGCTCTTAAGAATAAGTTATTTAAAAGAAAAAAATAATCCTTATTTTGTGTAATTGATTATGATTAACCTCTTTATTAAACCCGAACGATGCAATTTTAAATGCTTAAGTTGCCCATTCATTCGTGATAGTGTTTTTTTTTAGAAATCATTTACATACATATAACATGCATGATTAACTTACTTTTTGTGTGTATGTGAGAGAGATTAAATTTATTCTGATTTTTTTCCCCAGGAGAAATATCATTTTCATTAGATTAGAAGCAGTTTTTTAATAAAAATATCTAGCTTAGAAAATGATTTGCATCTTTCATCCAAATCCTTTAAATCCAATCTGCTTCTACTTTTCAAGTAAAGCATAAGACGATAAAGATTTTCACAATTTATTTCTCTTTTCTTTACTATTTAACTCTTATCTGAATTCTGTTTTTCCCGTTTGCTTGTTGGAGAAGAGTACTCCTCCCTTTTCACGTTTTTGAATGGTCAGTCGAGATTAATGGCCTCTCTTTAAGACTATCCGTCACTCCACACAAAGATTCTACACAAAGAAATGAGAAGGCATGTCTTTACTTTCTTTCGTGTTATTCTGTAGGAATCGGCCCATTCCCTTTCTACACTAAGTGACAACGAACTAGGACAAGGATAACTAAATGCCTTTGGGTATAGTTCCGGATTTGAATGACATAATTCAAAGTTTCTCATCTTGTGGTTTATTATTTCTTTAATGTTAAGGGCCAATGACATTAATGAATAATTTTAAAAAATACTTAAAAAAATTATTGAAATCAAAATTAAGAAAAGGCTTTCTCTTATTAGATAAATAAAATGTTATCTTTAAATATTAGATCGATATAAATATAAGTAACTCAAAGAGAATTTTCATGTGAATTGTTTAAACTTCTAAGACTTAATGCCCTAGCTCGAAACGCTGAATGACATAATTCAATGTTTCTCAACCTGTAGATTACGCCTTCTTGAATGTTAAGGGCCAATGACATAATAAAAACAAGATTTTAAAAAAATTACAAATAAATTATAGAAATAAAAATAAGAGAAGATGTCTTCTCTTATTAGATAAGTAATATGCTATCTTTAAATATTAGATCAATATGTATATAAGTAACTCAAAAAATGTTTTCATGTGAACTATAAAAATTCTAAAACTCATTATAAGGAGAAGGGAATTTAACAAAAGTGTTTGAAATGAAACAATATTAGAACTTATATTAGTTAAATATTTTCATCTACTAATTTTCAGCTCTGAAATATGACTTTTTAAAATGGCTAGATTGTATTTTTTTAGTGTGTGTGTGTCTAGAATTCTTGTAATAAGAACAATTTTTCACCTAAAGAATGTCAACAAAAAAAAGTAGATAGTAGTATTGAGCTATACAGAGCAAAGTTGGTGAAAAAAGTATAGATGCTGTTGAGCTAGCTGTATGTGAGAGAAGGAAAGGCAGGTTCAGCCGAAGTGTTAAAATTGATATGAAAGATTAGAGGAAGATTTGCAATAAGTAGGTATTGTATAAAATGCCTAGTTTAAAAGTAGGATAAGGTATGAATTTTAATATGCTACACACGTAGACTAGGCATTTTAGCCAAATAAAAATTGAATAAAATCTTTGATGTGTTATCTCGAAATAAAAAAAGATGCACAATACTCTCTAGGAAAAATCTGAAAATATGCATATATAAATACAGGATTTAAAAGAAAGCAGCACTAAAAATTTTTACTGCAAAAAAATGTTTTGCTAAAATTCACTTAAATCTATAATCGTCAGCCTATGTGTCATACGAGCATGCAATTGTCGTTTCTTTAATTTATTAATTAAAATTAAACAACTCAAAGACATTATAATCCGATATAAAAATTACATATAATCCACAAACATTTCAAGTATTTTAGGCGTTCTTAATTTAATAAGACAGCACATTAACGAAGTGGGCGGTGCAATCTTGTTCGATAAAAGTAGCCACACGATTAGAGATTAAATAGAACCATTATTTTTCACTTTGTCTATGGGCGAGACATTCTACATCTTGTAGATCCAATTCTCAACTGATTCAGAAATATTTAAAAGGTTATTAAAAAAAAACGCTTCTATATTCGTCTACATTTGTTTTTGCTTTGGGCTGTTAGCTCAATGCAGAAGCAAATCCCCAAATCATTGACCACAATATTGACTATTTGCTCAGTTTTTTCATCGTTACAAGAAAACAATACATCATCTGAATGCTCTTAGAAATTCTCTTATATATACCTGTTCCGCAACCATTGGCAGCGCTACCTACAACTTTTAGTGCAATGTGTGAGCAGCATGATGTGAGCTTCATGTTTTTTATCTTAAGAAGTGGGAGCATGAAATAAACTGTGTTTAAATTTACAGTCCACGAGAATGAGTTTGTGAATATTTTCCAACTACGAACATCTGGTCCGTGTGACCGGACAGCGACCTTAAGCAACTATCGATAATTTTGAGAACTTTCGATTTCGTTTTGGTTAGTGATATGTTGCGTTTTAAACCGAAAGCACTGGAATCATTGTGAGATAATATTGGATTACTAACGAGTATTGAGGTAGGTGCATGAGATTTGTGGTCATTCATTCCCATAAGATAATTTGAGCTTGTGGTCACTCACACCCATAAAATAATTTGTGTTGTTATTATTATTATTTTTTGAGTTAAAAGTTTCGTTTTCAAAATGTTTGAAAACGCACGAAAAACTGATTTTCAGCTTGCTGCTACAGAGTTAGGAGTGGTAGTAACTGATAAAAGGACGATCGCCGATCTGATTAATATTATAAAGAATTCTGAGAAGTTCAGAGATGAGCTTGAATTTGTTTCGACTCTCATAGAAAGGATAATTGAAGATCAGAAAATAGAAGTAGAGACATTCGAGAAAAATAAACAATTAGAATTACAATTAGAACAAATTAAATTGGAGAGAGCAAAAGCTGAAATAGAATTGTCGCACATGTGAACAGTTAAAAACACCAACGAAGACGATTCAGAAAATAAATTTGAGCAATGAGATTCTCTGGATTCGCTAATAAAAAGTATTAAAACTTAAACGATTAGGGTTCCGAGTCGTCCAGAAAAATGGAGTCTTTTTTTTTTTTTTTTTTTTTTTTTTTTTTTGCGTCTTTGGAAAGAGCCTTTGCAACGAAAAAGGTACTCGATAAATATAAAGCAGAAATTCTTTTGAATTTATTAGGTGAGAAAGCTTCTAATGTAATTTCGTACATAAGTGATAATGAGTTGAGTGATTATGATAAAGAAAATTGTATTGAGAGAGTTCAAATCAACCCCTCAGTTGTGCTTAGAGCAATTCAGAAAAATTACTAGGCAAGCAAATGAAACCCATGTGCAGTTTGCATCACGTTTGAAAACTAGTTTTGATTATTATCTAAAATTGAGAGAAGTGCCTGATTTTGAGAAACTTAAACAATTAATTGTATCAAACAAATTGTTTCAAACGCTTGATAAAGAAACCGTGTCCCATGTAAGCGTTAGGCAATCAGATAGTTGGTTTGATCTCAAAATTTTATGAAAAGAAGCAGGTCTTTATTTTATATCGCGAGGAAAATCTTTAACGGAAAACACTAATCAAAAATCTTCTAATTCTAGATATGTGTCGAGGATATTTCTTGCTGATAGCAAAAATGTTAAGTGTATATTGTGCTCTGAAAATAATCATGACTTATATAAATGTAAAAATTATATGGCATTGCCTGTTTCTGAAAGAGTAGAAGTAACTAAGAAAAATAGTTATTGATTTAATTGCCTTGTGGAATCGGGTTTTAAAGGAACCTGAGTATTTAGCATTATATAAGGAATGTTTACGTGAGTACGAAAATTTGGTTCACATGACAGAGATTTCGGAGTATGAGGAAGAAAAAGGCACATATTATATACCACATTTAGGAGTCTACCTACCTGATAAAAGTACTACAAAGCTTAGAGTGGTTTTCAATTCCTCCTCACAAACAACATTAGGGAATTCTCATAATTCCTTACAGTACAACGGTGGGGTTATTCAGGAAGACTTGTTTAATATAATAACAAGATTTCGTAAACATATTTATGCATTCGTGGCAGACATTAAACAGATATATAGGATGATTTTAATCGAACCAAACAAAACTTATGAGAATTCTTCGAAAGAGGGGGTGAATGAACCAGTTAAAACCTATGAGCTCAAAACTGTTACTTATGGAACAGTAAGTGCACCTTATCTCGCAACAAGAGTCCTACTTCAGTTATCTAGAGATGAGCGCGAGAACTATCCATTAGCTTCCCCAATGTTAGAGAGATTTTTATATGGATGACGTGTTAACCGGTTCTGATAATTTAGTTACCGCCAAAGAACTTCAAAAGCAGTTAATTGATATTTTGGAAACGTCTTTCATGCAACTACATAAATGGCTTAGTAAATGTAATGAGTTAGTGTCAAGTAGAGAAGAAATCTATAATTTTACATACTCCGAAGAAACGCAAGTTTTAGGAATTTCTTGGAATACCAAAAAGCCTTTACTTTAAAGTCGATTTCAAGGCGTCTCAAGGGAAAGACAGTCGAGTCACAAAATGTAGCGTTTTATCCACTATAGCAAGACTTTTCAATCCTCTTGGATTACTAGGACCTGTAGTGACAAAGGCAAAAATATTTTTACAACAATTATGGTCTTTGAAGCTGGACTGGCATGAGGTACTGCCTGAGAAACTAACTAAAGAGTGGTCAAAGTTCGTCGAATAATTAGAGAGTGTTAGTAGCATTGAATTTGAAAGATGTATACTTACCGAGGGAGCTGACATGATAGAAATCCATGGGTTTGCTGACGCATCAGAAGCCACTTATGGTGCAGTTATCTACTGTAATTGTATTAAAGATGATCACGCATCAATCAAATCGATTGCCAGTAAGTCGAGAGTGTCTCCATTAAAAAGAGTTACCATCCCAAGATTGGAGCTTTGCGCTTCAGTGCTTCTAGCCAAATTAGTGAAAAAGGTGATACATGCTCTCAAATTACCAAATTACCAATGGCCTTTCTAGTTATATGTCATCTAAGGGAATCAATTGGAACTTTCTGCCACCGAGAGCGCCTAATTTTGGCGGCCTCTGGGAAAGCGGAGTAAAAGCGTTTAAATATCATTTCAAAAGAGTTTTAGGCAATAATAGATTGAACTATGAAAAATTCCTAACAATCATTACACAGATAGAGGGAATTTTAAATTCAAGACCACTTGTGCCTCTGTCCTCCGATTCTGATGTGTATGATGTGTTAAATCCTGCCCATTTCTTAATTGGCAGACCATTAAATGCTGTTATAGAGCCAAATTTAACTGAGGTTAAAGACAACCGTTTGTCTAATTGAAAATCACTGACAAAAATAATACAAATTTTTTGGAAAAAATGGCATATACTGAATTTAAATAATTTGCAACAGAAGTCCTAGTGGATCGTAGAAAAAGATAACGTGAGAGTCAATGAGTTAGGGCTTCTTAAGGATGAAAACCTACCGCCTCAAAAATGGGCATTGGGAAAAATAATTGAACTTTATTTTGGTAAAGACAAACGGGTCAGGGTAATTAAAGTGAAAACTCAAACTGGAGTTTACAAACGACCCATTTAACAAGTCTGTATTTTACCTAATAATGTGTAATCTAGTGTTCTTATAGTAGTTATCTCATATTAGTGTTTCTTTTTGAGTTATATATTGTGTTAATTTTCTATTTACATTTGAAATAACTATATGATTTTCTGGTCGAATGTGAACATTGCTAAGTGAGGCGGAATGTTCCGCAACCAATGGCAAGCGCTGTTGCAGCAGCGCCACCTACAACTTCTAGTGTAATGTGTGAGCAGCATGATGTCAGCGTCATGATTTTTATCTTAAGAAGTGTGAGCATAAAATAAATTGAGTTTAAATTTACAGTCCACGAGAATGAGTTTGTGAATAATTTTCCAACTACAAACAACACCTTAATTGATACACATCGGGAATGACACAGTCGTTAATTGTTTTACATTTTGTTCTTTTGTCTTGTTTTCGTCGCTTGCAATCATCCCCGTAGTTAAAGATCTTGAATACTCCAGGGCTAGAGAGAAAAATGGGGCCTCCTCTTAATTATTTTTTCCATTCCTAGTTGCCCATTCTTAATTATGGTTTTAATTAAACGTATTCATCTTATTACTACTTGTAAAATTACACACTGACATATCAAATGGAAAAGTACTTTATTTCTGTGACCGGATACACTCTACAATATGCATCTATGCATTAAACTAATTTCATGCCCAGCTTATTGCATTCAACAAGCATAGCCTTTAATTCAGTAAACTGTAAATTTTGAAAAATCAATCAATTTGAAAGGTTCATATTCTTTTGTGTTGATGTTTGCCATTATATTTCAGGAAATTTTTCAAGAAAATTTGAAGAATTTGCAAACAAGCTATGGAAAGCCTTTGGAAGAGATTACACCATTCCAGATAATCTAGCCCAGTATGCAGAAGAATATTTTGAAGATTATAAAGCGTTGGAAAATCCATTAGCGAGGTTTGCGCTCCAATGTCTGCCTGAACCAGGTTAAAAATACTCATTTTTATTACTGGTCTTTTTTACTTTGTTTTTAGCAAGTAACGCAACCACACTCTTTGACTAATGATGAGGAATCTTTGTTTTAAGTCCACTATTTCTTTCTTTTATATTATGTTTTAGGCTTATCTGATAACCCAACTTCTGCTTCTATTCCGTATCTAAACAGAATTCTGTAGGTTAAAATCATTCATATATTATCTGTGTCTAATTTTATATATCTATTCTTTTTATATTATATAATAATATTAATGATAAAAATATATATGCTCTCTTCTTGTAATTTATCTTATTCCAAACTTTTCCTCTTGGCTTTCCACTTCATTTGTAGTATATATCAAATTCCTCCAAACCTAACAGATTTATTCTGGCAATGCATACTTTTGACCTGCTTCCCTTGTTAAATGTGATACATTACCTTTAACTGTTTCCTCTGAACTTGTCTGTGAATCACTTGAACTAGCACATATGTTCCTAAATTCTGGAAGTCTTCACAGACAACGATGTGATACGATTTTTTTTAAAAAAGAGCATATATTAGTAGTGCAATTATTACTTTTTTTAAATAATTGCAATATTTTTTAAATAATTAATGCATGAAATACCGTAAGAATTTCTAATTGTTAATGGAGTTTCTTTACTTGGACTTTTTTCTTTCTTTTATGGACTACTTTCTGTGAGAACAGACATGGACCAAAATCTGGTAACATACAAATGAGTCTGCCAGTTTTCGTCATAAACGAAACTTTTGTGCATGATACTTTTCCATTTACAATCATGGTTGCACTTCTAACTACAAGAATATTAATCGTTATAATGGAATAAATTTTTGCTAAAACTAAATATTCTGAGAATTCTATCTCTTTAATTTTTTGTTCTGTTACGTTTTAGGTCCCTTCATGCCATGTGAAGATCTTTTTGGGTGGTGGAGCCTTCGATGCGGTGTTTGGGTTGTATTTCTGCTGGCTTTGCTTGGGAATGGAATAGTTGTCATAGTTTTAATCATTGGCAGAAGCAAAATGGATGTTCCTCGGTTTCTTGTTTGCAATTTAGCAGGTGCAGATTTCTTTATGGGTATTTATCTTGGAATGCTGGCTGTGGTGGATGCATCTACTTTAGGGGAATTTAAAGTATGAACATCTTTAAGTTTATATAATTTTGAGTTTTCTTTTTTATATATATATTTGCAGTTGAACCTATAATGTAATACAATATTCATAAATATTGTGCATATGATTTTTTATGCATAAAAGAATTTCATTTCTACATTATTTTAACCCATAGATTTGTGCAATTGAGTACAGATGTAGTAAGTGAAATAAGTAATTTATATGATTATCTGTTACTCACTAAATATTAAACCTAATTTCAATTTTTGTACAGTTTACTCAAATTTTATGATTATGATTAATAATTTTATGATCAATCCTGAAACTAAAGCATCAACAAGTTAAACATCCAATATCCATTTCTTATTTTTAATCAGTGGGTAAATAAAAACCCGATCATTTATCGTTAAACGATAAATCTCCTCATATTTTTATAATTTTTCTTTCCCACCACACGCATGAAAGAACCCTACAAAATGCATTTCCTAACTTAGAAAAAATATTTAGATTGTAAAAAATATTCAGTTTCATATTTTGATAGATGATTTTTTGGATTTTTATTTTTTTATTTATTAGTAATCTAATTGTTTTCAGTAAATTTAATAAATCCTTCTCCTCCTTTGCAAGCAAAATTAACTGTATATTTATGAGTTAAATATTGCAAACTGCTTTTCAGTAGTTTATTCTTTTTTGGTCTTCAGTACACGGCTTCTCTATATAATAATATAGTATTTATTATAAATTGTATAGTTTTGTTTCAT
>JAPMOR010098162.1:56928-76468 GCA_026543865.1 Argiope aurantia | reverse complement strand
CATGTTTTTTGTTATAAAGGAATTAAATGCCATAAATGGAGTTATTTTAAATAATGCTGAAGTATTCATGTACATTTTAAGGTTTGGTAAATTTATTGTTGGCAGATGATAGAGTAGAAGCCAAATGCATAAAGTATTTGTTATATATATATATATATGTGTAATGATATTTTAAACTCAAATTTCAATTTAATTGATTTGTAAGGTTTTATCTTAATTTAGCCCATACTAACTTCATTCTAAAATATCTTATTTCCTGATTCAATTCCACTTTCTCTACTTAATTAATTCAAGAAAAGCTTTGCAAAATTGCTGATTTAGTTAAAAGCCTCACTTTCCCACACTCCGAGTGAAGGGACAAATTACCGCTGACGTTACAAATTCTTTTTGAAAAAATCCCTGTGTTTCACTTGCCTTGTCGGTTCGTGTAGCGAAAATCCCTATCGAAATCTCCTTTTAATTAAGGACTATGGAGAAATATTTTCCCCCTCTTCGAAACTGCATTCTGCTTCACATAAAATAATGCTGACATACATATATAAAGACTGCATAATTTTGAAAAATCATGAGAGCAATATTGTGTGTTTGTGAACAATCATACACAGCTGTATTTTATAAGCAATTTTTATTAATAGCGAGATGTTACATCGAATAAAATATTTAATGAATACTTTAAATATTTGCTGTAAGTTTTCTCTTTTTGAAATTTACATCCTCTATTGTGGTTATAGTGCCACGTAGATACTTTAGTGTGGAACGCAATGACACGTACAATGAGTAGGCATAAACCAATTTATTAACTCAACTCTGAACTGAGAACACAGTGACTGACAGATCTTCTACTTTTATATTATCACAGAAAGTTCAAGAATACTTTTCCGGAGACAGTAAGAAAAGTCCAGAACACGTGTCTTCTCAACTAAAGAAATGTCCAGAATCTTCTGGAATATGAAATAAAGTTAAACATAAAATCAAGGAATTAAATATTTACACAAACTGTGAATCGCATTGTCTCCAGCGGGACTCGAACTTACAATGTTTTGATCATAAGATCAGTGCTATGACCATTCGGCCATGGAGAGTCGACTGTTTCTTATCAATGCGGCATTGCTCCCTCCGTAGAAGAACAGCGTCTCGATGTTATGACATTTAATTTTGTGGCTTTAGTTCTTGATCGACTCACAGGGCAAGTATAAGGCGTCACCTCTTCACGGGGAGTTTTCTCTCGAGAAATGTCTCTTTCCGGAACCTCCATACTTTCATAAGAATGTTGGTCGTCTTGTTCTTTTGGGTCATGGTATGGCTTCATGCGTAAGACGTGGACAACTTCCTTCGGTTTCCGGCTTCTAGAATTAGAATCGAAATCGGCTACTTCATAGGTGATGTCGGACAACCGTCTCAAGACTTGATAAGGGCCGAAGTATCTCTTGAGAAGCCTCTGGAAAGCCCTTTTATACGAACTGCAATAAAAATTCCACATCAAATCCCCTGGTTTGTATGCCACCATCCAATGTTTGGAGTCATAATGCCGGCGATCTTTCTTCTGAGCTTCGACAGTTCGTGCTAATTGTCTCGATTCTTCTGCCTTATTGATCAGATGACTAACGTAATCATCTTCTTAGCTGAACTCGTTGGGGCAGAGAGGAAACATCGTATCCAACGGCGTTTCAGCTTCTCGCCCATGTAGTAGGTAGAAGGGCGTAAAATCTGTCGTGTCGTGCTTGGCAGTGTTGTAGTCGAATGTGACGAACGGCAATATCTGGTCCCAGTTCTTCTGTTCGACATCAACATACACAGAAAGCATATCTGCTAGCTTTTGGTTGAATCGCTCTGTAAGACCATTTGTTTGCGGGTGATAGGCTGTAGTCATTCGACGAGTGATATTGCACAGTCGATTAATATCGGACACCAGCGTGGACAGGAAAATGTGTCCATGGTCTGTAAAAATAACTTGTGGAGCTCCATGCTTCAGGATTATGTCCTCTAGTAGGAATTTGGCTATTTGTGTAGCTTCTGCCATCGGTAAAGCTCTTGTGACTGCGTAACGTGTCAAATAATCTATGCATACTACAATCCCTTTGTTGCCATCGTCAGAGTTTGGAAATCCTCCTAGAAGGTCGATTCCGATGCGATGGAGCGGCAGCTGGAAGAATAGGCACGAGATTAGCAGGTGGCTTCTGAAGAATAGATTTTATCCTTTGACATTCTCGGCAGTGCATCACATGTCTTCGAACATTTCTGTACAAGTCTGGACAATGAAATCGCTTTCTTATTCTATCATACGTCCTGGTGAATCCTAGATGTCCGGCGGTAGGGGCGTCATGGAGAGATTCTAGAATACTGAGCCGTAAATGCTTCGAGATCACTAGTAGAAATTTCTTTCCGGACGGATCAAAATTTTTCTTGTAGAGGACTAGTTCGACTAATTCAAAGTTTCCCAACCTGCTTGCTTCGGTACTTTGTTAGTTTCTTATTATTTTTGCTAATTCCGGATCTTTCATCTGTTCTTCTGAGAGATTATTGATAAAAATTGATACATATCGAGTCGCCAGACCATGTAGCATCGACTTTCAATGGGTTTCTGGACAGAATATCAGCATCTTTGTGTTTCCTTCCACTTTTGTACACCACTGATACGCCGTATTCTTGGAGTCGCAGCGCCCATCTATCGAGTCTTCCAGAGGGATCCTTCAGACCTGTCAGCCAATACAGGGAATGATGGTCATTGACGATCTTGAAAGCCTTTTTAAAGAGATATGGCCGAAACTTATTTATAGTCCATATGGTCGCAAGGCATTTTCTTTCAGTTGTAGATTATTTTCTCTCAGATTTCGTCAGAGTACGCGAGGCAAAAGCTATTACTTTTTCCTTCCCATCTTGGATTTCGACTAATACTACGCCGATTCCGTATCCACTCGCGTCGGTGTGAAGTTCCGTTGGTGCATTTTCGTCATAAAGGCCCAAGACAGGATCAGAGGTAAGATCTTTAAGTTATTAAAAGCTCCCACTTGTTCAGGGCCCCAACAAAATTTTGTGCCCTCCTTTAGTAACAATTGTTGAGGTTCGTCTTTATGACAAAAGTCCTTTATAAATCGGCGATAGTAAGAGCAAAGTCCCAGAATACTTCTGATGTCATGTATATTCCTAGTCACGGGAAAGTCACTCATGGCCTTTACTTTTTCTGGGTCCGGTCGTACACCATCACTGAATACTAGGTATTCGAAGATCTTTATACCTTGGCTCCAAAGCGATATTTTTTTGGATTAAGAATAAGGCCTGCGTTCTGTATACGATGAAGGACGGTATTCAACCTCTGAAGATGTTCATCGAATTTTTCTGAGAACACCACAATGTCATCTAAATAGAAAAGGCACATTGTCCATTTTAAATGTCGCAGAATATTATCCATCATCCTTTCAAAAGTTGTAGGAGCGTTGCAAAAGCCAAATAGCATCACTTTAAACTCGTATAATCCCTCAGGTCTTATAAAAGCGGTTTTCTCACGATCGGCTTCATCAACTGCCAGTAACCAAAGTAGAGATCCATAGACGAAAAATATTTTGTCCCCTTCAGGCAATAAAAGGTGTCGTCAATACGCGGCAATGGATAAAAGTCTTTCTTGGTAATTTTATTGAGTCGCGATAATCAACACAAAAACGCCAGCTTCCATCTTTTTTCCTGACTAAGACGACTGGAGATGACCATGGACTTTCTGATAGTTGAATGATGTCTTTTTGTAAAATTTTGGTTACATCCTCACTGATAATGCGGCGTTCAGATGGGGACACTCTGCAAGCTCTCTGACTGATAGGTAAGTGTTCGCCTGTGTTTATGCGGTGTTTAACATTGAGTTGACTTCCTTTCTTGAAAGTCCTTTCTTGATCGAAAATATCTGAAAACCTCTGGAGTAGATGAAACATTCTTTCCTTTTGGTCAAATCTCAAATCCGGAACTATCATCATAGTACTGTCGATGACACCCAATTTTGCCTTTGAAATGGTCGTGGAATTAAGCGATCCTTCGTCTATGGTATTTACGTAGTCATCGCGTAAGGGTTTGGCATACCCGATGCACATGCCTTTAGGGATGATCTGAGGTTCTTCTTGTCCGTTGGCAACCCATAGTTCGTCTTTACCATTAAAGAGCGTAACTACAGTAGACGGAATTGCAACATCCTTGTTTAATAGGAGCAACATATGTCCCTCTACTATTACGTGGGTAGCTCAATGGTTCTAACGCCCTATGATAGTAATCTCTCTGATAAAACGATCAGGTACTGTATAGTCTTCCAATTTGAATAAACGGCTGGAATCTGTAGTTTGGGATTCTCGAATGACGTCTTGAAACAAAAGCTCCGAACGGCAACAATCTATAACAGCTTGAAAAGCGCCAAAAAAGTCCCAACCAAGGATGATATCATGACTGCATTGTGGAAAACTAATAAATTCAAAAGCTTGAGGTCGGCCATTGATTTCAAGACGAAGCGTACATTTTCTCACTGGTCTCACGTAATTTCCATCGGCGACTTTTAAAAGAACATTGTTAGTTGTTGGAAACATAACTATTTTCAGTAGGCGACGATACTTCTCCGAGATAATAGAAAATGAGGCTCAAAAGTCCACAAGAGCATTCACTGGCTCATTGTCGACAATTACTTCAATGTTGTTTCTGGACATCTTTGCGGCAATCAGAAGATTTTTGGAACTAGCTTCATCACCCACAAGGAAGGCCGCACCGCTTCGTTTTCCCTCAATTCTCCGGCTAGGACATTGACTGGATCTCCTATATGGCGACGGAGATCTATAGCGGCGTGTGGGCTATCGTCCTCATGCTGGGCTGGGCGACAAACCTCGGGCTGCTGTTCGGCTGTATTCGTCGGCATAGCGTCCCTCATTTGACGGCGGATGGCCGAAATCTCTCATATTAGCCCTATTTGCGTCAAAAATAGCTTTGCGATCTCGGCAATATCGAACGACATGCCAGGGCGGCTACAATGGAAACAGACGGGTTTTCTTTCAGGGTTGCGCCAGATATCCGTCTTTCTCTGTGGTTGCTGTGCTATAGGCGTAGGTCGTCTGACAACGGCAGCATAGGAAGGTTGGCGAATTGGTTTTACTTTTGTCCACTCTGGTGCTGTTTGTGACAAAGAAGCCAAAGAATTTTCTACTTTCTCACGAACAATGGCTTAAATGCCTTGGTCTTTGAGTTCGGGATAGACTACTGGTGATATGAGGCGCTTGACCTCCTCTCGCACTATTTAACGTAGTGATACCAGATCCAGTTTTCCGTCAATTGCAGCCATTGGTACGACATTTGGGAGAATTTCAAATTTCCTATCCCGGATCCTCTTTTGCTGCATCTCTTCGATTTTTCTATACCACTTTATAAAGTCCTCGCTAGTGTGTATTTCTTTCGTCTCGTTAGTAGTGTATTTCTTTCGTCTCGTTAGTAAACATTTTCGGCGACTCCTTTCGTCAGATAAGACACTTTCTTTTCTTCTGACATATCTGGTTTGACTTGATGACATAACCCCAACACGCTGCTTTGGATGTACGACTGAGTGCTTTCTCCAGATTTTTCAGCTCTATTCTTTTCTCATCTTCTGCCTTCTTTACATAGTATTGTGCTTCCCCAAATGCCTCATTTAACTTTGATTTGAAAACATTCCAGGAAGGCAATTTTTCTTCATTATTTTCGAACCATTGCTTTGCTGTGCCATCCAGGAAAAAGAACACATTTGCTGGACAAGTCATGTTATCCTTTCTGCTGAATTCTGATATTCTGTCATAGACTTTCAGCCATTTGCTTGGGTCTTGTCCCACGTCTCCTTTAAATAAAGATGGATTCCTGTATTGTGGCTGTGCTGGTGACAGGATGACCGTTTTAGCTTTCTGTTCCATAGGCATTTGCCTTGCCTTTCTGGGTGGTGGATAATAAAGTCCAAATTTTGGTTCAAGGCATTTAAGACGAACGCTTCTTTGTAAATCCGTTTCTACTCTGATTGGAATCGTAAACGGCGCCTCCACGAAAGAATGTCACGTAGATACTTTAGTGTGGAATGCAATGACACACAAAACAAGTAGAGCTAAACCAATGTATTAACTGAACTCTGAGAACACAGTGACTGACAAATCTTCTGCTTTCATACTAGCGGAGAAAGTTCTAGAATACTTTTCAGGAGACAGTAAGAAAAGTCCAGAAAGCTTGTCTGGTAAACTAAAGAAATGACCAGAAAAGTAAGCTAAAAAAATTATATATAACTAAAAAAATTATATATTTTCACAAACTGTGAATCGCATTGTCTCTAGCGAGATTCGAACTCAAAATCTCTTGATTATGAGATCAGTGCTATGACCATTCGGTCATGGAGAGTCGAATGCCTCTTTTCAATGCGTCGTAGGTTAAGTCATGTTTCAATTATGAGCTTCAAAGGGGTCCTTTCATAAAGAAGTTTCAGACATCCGACTGCAGATAACAGAAACAGAAAAACTGGAGAATTAGATATTCGTATATTCAGAACCGGACACTCTAAATTGTAATCGATGGAAAGTAGATTTGAAAATAATTCTGATTTTTTTGTCAATAATTCTGATTGACAAAAAATGATGAAAATTTATTTAAAATGAAGAAGTTGAAGACCCGTCATATGGAAAAAAAAATATTCAGGTAGCAAAAAGAAAAAGCCCACATCATTGCTCGGTGTTTTTGTGAGGTGACACCGTCAGATGTCTCAACTAATTTTTCGTTCGGTTTCTTAGTTCTAACAATTAATCTCACACTAGTAGCACTCTTAAGAAATGTAAATGTTTCTCAAAGACTATAAATATATTTTAAACATTAAATATAATTATAATGTCAAAATGCATTATATTTATTTTACTTTACCGCACATACAACAGCTACAAAACTCTTCCAGTAATAGCGAATCCTTGATAATCGTATAATCGTATTACTTGATACTCCGTATTTGCTACTTTCAATTACTGCAAAGCAAAACAGTTGTCAATCATAATATACCAGTGACATGAAAGATAATTCTTCTTACAGGTAATACTAATGACGGAAAAGCTGCTTGGCACATCTTTCAATTTCCAACCTAAAGCAAGAACAGAAATAATAAGCTTATTCTTTCTTTTCTATGAATTAAGGCTCAATGATTTGATTTGATTTAGTGAAGTTAGTGGCGCAAAAAACCATTCCTGATTATGCTGTATGGTATGAAACGTATGATATAAATTGAAACTTTGTATTATAAACTCTTAGATAAAATCTTATCATATGTCATAACTTCTCACCGTTAATGGAATACGATAAAAAGCAGTAAAAAGACACTGAAACTGAACTATTTTTAATTGATTCACACGGTAAAAACCAATCGTTTTTAAGAAAGTAAAAAGATGTGGGTGATTACATTTTGTGAAGAATGTCTTTTAAAAAGATAGAGGAAGAGCGGATGTGTTGTGAAATAAATTGTGGAAAAACCAATTAGAATGTGTTCAAAAGACAATTGGCAATGGCATTCTGTACATTGAGGGGCGTGTTCTCCGAACAACAAATGCATGTGCGTGAGTCGAATGTGACCTATTCTAAATCGAGTAAGAGTTGCGTAAAGCTTTCTATTAGATATGTTGGCACAGTGATCAATAATTTGTTTCATTGAATGAAATTTATTTGTATTCTTGAGATCCCATTCAATTTGTCATTCTGAGTGCAGGATGATATTAACATTTTTTTATATCATTGAAAGGGAGAAGAAAATTTCGAATGGTAGTGTCAGATTTATCAAATTGCCAGCCAGTTCATTGCCAGCTATCTCGATGTGAGAGGGAACCCAGAAAAGGAGGATAGAGGATCCTTGTTATATCAGAAGATCATGTAATTCTCAATGAAAATGGACAAAAATGTGGAATATTTTACCGAACCGTGCAAGAAAACAAGCTACTCATTAGAGGAGCAACTCAATTTTGAAATGCATAAATGTCACCTATGTTTTCTATGAATCCGAAAACTACCCATCGAGGACGATAAACAGTTTGAATTTACAAATATTGAAAGACAACTGGTAAGCGAACCCGAGAGGATAGTGCAGAGGAAGAAAGATCGAGGTGAAGAAGCAATGGCCAGCGGCCTACATCTCGAATCTTGCCTTTTAAACAGAAAAGAATCTTCAATCTGCATCTGAACCGCTCTTGGCCAGTTTAAAGAACTAGCAGGTAACACTTGAAACAAGGAATATTGTAGTTTTTACGAACGATAAGGTTTTCATTAAATTTTGTAATTTGTAACTATTATTTTTGAGTTATTATTCATATGCTAAATTGGCTAATTATTATTGATAATAGATGGCGCTGCATGTATTCTATAAATTGTATAGGTGAGAGTGAGTGTTGAGCACTTGTGTTTTGTCACTTCCGTGTCTGTTCTGGAATAAATTGCGGCAACTGGGAGCAGCTCGTTCATTGTTAGCAGAAATGTTGAATGTGATGTCTAATTGCAAACATTAACTATTAAAAGGCAACCAAGAATTGCTCATTGCATAATATTCCGCACTCCCAATTGGAAATGCGCAACTGCTACAGTAAAAAGAGAGAGTGAGATCGAAATCAGAATGCTTGATTTTGAGATGTGCAAGGAGACTTTTACAGCGATGGTCAGAGCCATTTCTATTCTATTACCGTAATCAAGGACTTGGATAAATGGCTAGTGGACTCTGCCGTTACAGCATGCTTCTGTATAGAAAGTTAGTGGTTCGATGACTTTTTAAAACTGTTCCCATCTGAAATTGGATCGACGTCAAAGACGGGGAATGGACAATTTGAGAAACAGGTAAATTTCTATGTTTATAGTTGAGGTTTATATATTAAGCAAATCTTCTAGAATGTCTTTTTTTTTCGCACTGAATATGTTAAGAATTTTATTTAATTAGATGCGTAAAGTTTGATGTAACGAGTTTTAGAATTATTTAGCTTTTTAACAAAATGATTACGCTTGATATTAAAAGTAAGAATTTCATGATAATTCCAACTATTGAAAAACTAAGTTGCATCGGCATTACCAGTTAAAAGTGTACATTTTTATACAAATAGTGGGGAAAGTGTTATCACATAAAATGGCGTAACTTAATAAGCTAAAATTTTCCAAAATGCCTCGATTTCAAAAGCAACATATTTTCCAAGCTGTTTCAGGTTCAAATATTGGGAAAGAAAATTATGCAAAATTTCCCTTCCAATCCTTAATTAGATGCTTATTTTTAGGACGCAAATTCCATCTTCATTTAGTGTGAAATTATCTCAATTTTGGAATAATGATTTGTCTAATCATTTGTTAAAAATATTTGATATATTTTCATTACTAATGGCAATAAAAGTGTTTTATCGAATGTACATGATTGCAGCCTCACTGTTTAGTTTGATTTAAACTAGAGATTCAAACAGACAAATCGTTATTGAAATAGGGGATATGTTATATGTGCAAACAAAACTCCAGTTTCATGAGAAGCAGGACAACAAATGCATTGCACTTAATCCTATGAAATCAAAGTTTTTGTTGCTTTGATACACTGCGTAGAATCTATCATGGATTAAAGTGTATTAAATAAAATTAATTTATTATCTAAACTTATTTTGTATGAAACGATATATATGCTATATATTTTAGTGAGAATAAAATTGAAAATGCTAAAACTAAACAAATTGGTAATCGTTCGCATTTCATCAAAAAATTATTAGGTCAGAAAAAATTTAAATTAAAATTAATTCCATTGTTAAATGCAAATTGAATAGCATATAATATCAATTTACATTTTTTAATCGAGGTTACATGTTACGTTGTTAAATGTAATTCTTTGATTAAATCAATAAAAAATAAAGATACTTTACTTCAAATTTAGTTTTCATTTTCCTTGAATTTTTAAGAATTTGGAAAGTTATAGTGAATTTTGTGCACCTTTTTCTTTTTTCAACCGTTTAGTTAAATGTTTTCCTTTGATCCTGAGTATCAACTATTTAGACTGAAGCGCATTTTAAATTAATTTAATTTTTAGACATAGCTGAAAGATATAGGACTGAACAATGTGAACATGTCTCGCTAAACGAGACATTAAAACGACTTTTCTCTAAACACTTGTGCTATCTGAGGTTGTTTAATAGATTTTCTGCTTGGGTGCTACTATTTATCACAGTGCCGTTCTTGTGTAAGCTTTGACTGTGTTTTGTCACTGTGTTTTTGCTTTCTGGTAAAATCATGTGTTTTTATCCGTTATTCAGCTTGTTGGACTTTCCCACTGTACACCCACGGATGGATATGGATTAGATTCCTTAACAATATTGTACCCCAATACCGTTTAGCCTCGCAACTATAATATATCAAAGTTTACATAATCATTCAAGTTAATAAAACCCAATTTTTTATTCCTTTGGAAAGTGGTGTCATCGACGCTTTAAGAATGATTACATTCAGATAATTCTGTGCAAAGTGGTAGTAAATAAGTTATGCAAAAAAATTTGATTCAAGTTATCTCTTTCGATACTTATTTCTCAACTGGTAAAATTAAGTTTTTTTAAAAAACCTGATGAAGAATAATTAAATAATTATTAGTTTACATAAGAAAATTCCATATTTAAAGTATTGAATAAATGCGCTGAAGAGGGTTTGCTTTTTATGTCTAATTTTAACTATTCTGTTGATGCCGCGATTAAAGGCAGCAATTCAATAGTATTAATTTGATGTAGTTTCGCTGTTTCTCTTCACATACTTCAAATAGAAAATTCTTTCTCCATAGTGATTCTGATAATTTTCAACAAGCAAATATTGAAAATTCCTTCTTTATAATCAACGGTGTCTTGAAAATATTGGATTTTTCAGCTGCTCTAAAAGTATCTTCGCGGTTGTTTTTTTTCAATCCATACTAAATTTCCAGTCATATTGAAGTACTCAAACTCAGAAACAAGTATTCATTAAATAATCAATGCCCTGATTAAAATTCTTTTACATTTACCAATTAAATATATTCTGTCATGTCTTTTCTCATTTTTTTTAGTTTTTTTTATTCGTAAATTTTATAGTAAAGATAATCGAGTTTCTACTGACAGAAATGATTAAGATGATTGGGTCTTTTTAAAATGAATAAAAATAGTACAAATTCAATATCGGTCTTATTGGTTTAATTTGCTAATAACCCCTTTCGCAACGCGCCGTTTTTCCAACAGATGGTTTAACATTTCCAAAACAAGAGTTCCGAAAATTTGTCATGAAACAAACTTTGTGTCAATTTCTGTAACTTTTTTGAGTGACATTCGTACAGATATGCTCTGACTGGAGACTATTCATCTACATTTCTTTTATTTGACTATCTTTTAAAGTTGCTTTTACTATTTAAATGAGTCACAATTATTGTTTGAGAAATAACGATTATTTTTAAAGCTGCTTTGGATAAGATAAATTTCGCGTTTTTGCATTGGAATTGTGTTTAAATAAATAAATTGGATTAGTCAAGTTAAAACTGATTTTTCCTGAAATAAATTCGAATGCTGTTGATTGATAAATATCTACATTAAAATTTTTTTGATAAGATGGTAAACTATTTTTCATAACCGAGACTGCAAGTAAAATTAGCAGATCGCTTGTTAAAATATGTAAATATTTTCCTTGTTTAATCCTTTAATGTTAGAAAAATAAGTTGAAACTTTTTAACTATTTGAAGCTCTCGCCCATTTATGAATTTAGATAACTGAATCTTTCACTTAAATGGAAATTATTTTATGGGTTAAAATTTCAATATTTAAAAATCTTTATTTTCAATAAATATTTCTTAATAAATTAATGTTTTAAATGTAATTCATTCACCTTCGGTATGGCTATTAAAGAAATGTAAATTTTCTTTTTTTTTTTCAAAATATCAATTGAACCTCATTGATTTTAATTCTGAACAATTTTAAATTTAATTTATCTTGATATATTTACTTAAAAATATATATGATACTTTGTTTATATATATGTATATGAGTTAGAACATATTTCAATTAGTTGTAGGACTTTATCGATTATCCAGATCTAATACATTCGATATAATAAAAACGATTTTACTCTTAAACTTTTTTATTTTATGTTTCATATTATCAAACTCGTAATAAAGTTATATGAAAAATGAGCTTGCTTACACCCATTTTTCAATAATTTAGAAATTGTAATAAAAATTGAGCCAAAAAATTTTAAAGCCATTATATATGATAAAGGTTTAGAAAGGATTTGTTAACGCTTTTTAGACTTTTTTGGGGGTGACAGAATTATTTGTAAGAAAAAATACTGAATTAAAATCGAAAGTTCAGAAAATATGCGAATATTTTTTACTATGCCGCTTTTGGCGACCAGCCGGTTCGCCAATATTAGCGGTCGCTACAATTTTCAATTAAATATTTTAAGTAACTGGTCTCTTTATAGATTCTCAAACAAAACATTTTTTATCTTCAAATTTTGATAGTCAAACCAAACTTATACTGTTGTTTAGATCGTTTCGTTCAATTTACTATATATATTTTGCTAATTTGTTGTTATTTTCTGTAAAACATCAACTTTAATTTAAAGTGGAAATGATGAAATTGCAATTAATATAGATATTTTTTAATAAAACCAAGCTTTTTATTTTATTTATCTTTATTCTTATTTATTTATTATTATTATTGAATATTTGTATTGCAAACAGAATCGCTCGGTGTTTAAGTCTTATGTGAACTAAAAAATATTTTTCATAATTTATGTAATATCTCAAAGAATAATTCAACAAAACTTTCTCAGATACAGCATAAAATTCAGTTTTTAGTTTTGCTTTCAAAAGAATTGAAATGAAATCAATAATATTTTGTTCCTGCCTATAAATATATTTCAAAAATTATGAAGTCTCATTTAATACAGTAAGGTATCATATTCTGATTTATGAAGTTTTGAATGTGAAAAGTTTAGAAAAACTCAACATTTTCATAATCTTAGGCCAATTAATCTTGAGAAAGCTGCGCGCTGATTGGCGTTTTTTCTTTGAAACGATCGATGGAAAATCTAAAATTATCCTTTTTTTATTGAATAGTGATATTCAAATTTTTATAAATCAGTCAGTTTAAGTGATTGATTTAGTTGATTGGAAATTAACTCTTTTTATTTAAAATATTAGCATTTCAAGAACATTTTGTTAATCGTGATTTCCACAGCAGAAGCTTTATGTAAAATCAAAAATTCGTTATTAGAGCATTTATTGAATCAAGTTACATAAAATATAATCATTTTCCATTTAGACCATTTTAGCATATGTGTCTTACTAAAGGTTTACAAATTAGCTGTGTGGCCCTGATTTGAATGGATATCCTGTTCATATTAAATAAAACTTGCCTTAAAATAAAACTGATTTATTGGATTAATAATATAGAGAAAAAGATTATAAAACTTTTCTTGAATTTATTTTTTTAGAAAAAATAGTATTTAATATGTTTCATTTCCTACAGACACATGCCGATAATTATATTTTTGCAAATTTCATTTCTAAAAAGATTTTATTTATTTTTAATTGAAGCTTTAATCAATGTGATGGCAATACTTTGAAAAAAGCTAATTTTTTTCCCATGAATGCGAAACGTGCTCGTGCACCTTAAATTTTATTTTTATTTTGTACGAAAAAAAATCGTTGAAAAATATAGCTAAAATATTTATTTTAAAATTCATTAAAAATAGAAATTTAATTTTAAGGTTAAAACATTGGTATCATTTAAAAGATAAATTTTTGATCTTTAACTTCATGTAAAAATATTTTTTGTGAGGTAATATTTTCGGAAGTTATGGCAGAAACACGCCAAAATTTCGCTTAATTTTTAAATAAAATTCTAATAAAAAAATTCGAACAAATAACCCCCAGGTGCACATTCCCGGCCTCCAAGGTATACACGTGCCAAATGTAGTAGCTGTAGGTTGAATGGTCTGGCCTGTAGAGCGCCAACACACACACACACACACATATTGAGCTTTTTTATAAGTATAAATAACATTTTAACGGTTTTGATGCCCATACAATGCTTCAATAATTAATTTCTTCTACGTATTATGTCGTAAAAGCACGACTAATAATTGTTGCATTTTAACGTATAATTGTAAAATGACGATAATTTGTGTGCATATATTTTATTAAGAGATGGGAAAATTGTCTGGAAATCATTTCTTTATTTTTCAAACTTCAGATCTATAAAAAATTGACTCCGACATATCAAATCTATAAAAAAATTAAAGATGGGAATGTTAAAAAGTAAATTGAATTTTTTTGTATAACTATGAATCTGCCTTGAAAGGGTCGGCTGAATATAAAAATACATAATTTTATTATTCTGTAACTTATTTGTAAAGAATATTTTATGTTGTCTTTGAAAATGGTATGATATCTATCATTAAGAATCACAATTTTTCTATATATATTGGCACGTTCTCATATTTTCATCCAAATATTTCTTTTATCGTTTGGATTCCTCAGTTGTATATTCTGATTAATTTCTTGCTTTAAATAAATTATTGAACAGATATTAAATTTTGAAATTTTTACTGCAAATTACAATGAGTCACTACGGCAACAACTTGCTCTCGAAATTTCATGGATGTTGGTGAATTAGATTCATCTAAGCACCGCAAACAAGCAGCACACAAACATTTTCGTTTTTAAACAAATGTAAATGGAGCACTTTTAAAATATAATGAAAGGACACCATATATCAGTTAAAACTGAAAATTCCGCTATTGCATTCAAAATTAACGCAGTTTCAACGTGTAATCCTTTATCTAGGAATAAGTTTTAATAGCTCCGAAGAGACACAAATAAACTAGCAGAAAAGAATGAAAGAACGAGGAATATCTCCAAATAAATCGAACGCAGAATTTAAAAAAATAGAAATTGGAACCGCAACAAGACAAATACTCCTTGATAAATAAGATGTAAATAAAATAAGATGTTGTAGTGAAAGCTTATAAGCCAATTAACAGCTACGCTACACGAGCAATTACTTTTGTATTGTGGTCATGTTACTCGGCTGCGAACCATAAGGTCCCAGGTTCTATAATCGCTCGTAACAATCTTCCACAATGTATTTGATGTTGATGTGAAGTTTAACATCACAATTGTGGAATATTTCGAACTACCCAATAACAGTAAATTATTTCTCTCCAAAATAAAAATAGCTTTCAATAGCGAGAAAGTGAATGTGAAAGATAACTTCTTTTAAGAAGAAAAATATAATTACTGTTCTCTTGAACTACAATCAGAAGAGCGAAACACGAGTAATTAAATTAATTACCCAGAGTTTTCTTTACTGTGCCTAACGTTTGAAAACTTGGAAGATGCAAGCGATATTTCTATACTAAACAGTTTTTTTTTACAAGATTGATACGCTCTATTCAAATTTTCTTAAAAAAAGTGTTAAAATCAAGTTTTTAAAATGTAATTTCACTTTCTTTTATACGAAATGTAACGAAAGTATTATCAAAAAATGTGAATTGGTGATTTTTACGAATCTTCACTTTTCAGATCTCATTTTTAGCATTATGTTTGTCAGTGAACAAAATGATTCGAAAACGCTTTAAGCTAGATGGCTGTAATTTGTTATATTGAAACACGATTACATTTGTAGATCTATAAAATTTTGCAAGAGATCCATTTACAGGATATCTGTTTATCTGGCTGTTCGATTATGAATGAACAACTACAAATGCGAAGAGCAAGGTAGATGAAATTAGATTTAGCATCTAAAATATAGATTCTTATCAAAATTTGAACCAAAACCATCTACGGTTTGTTTGCCCAACTATCTGTACATTCACATGCATGCAAACGCAATAACTCATAAATGCAATGGTTTAAATTAATGCAATTTGTTACATTATCTTGCGCTTACAAGTGTAGTTTCGAGTAAAATTTTAGTGTTAATCAGCCTGCCCAAATATTCTCTCGATAGATTCGGTAAAAATGCTATATCGGCGTCAACGTTCGTAACTATCTTTCACCAATACCATTTAAAGTATTTAAGGCTTGACACCAAGTCTCCGATTTTATGAGGAGGAAGGTTGGGTGAATAAGACCTTTATTGGAGGAAAAAAAAATGTGGAATCCACTCTCAGTGGTTATTAATGCACTTCAAAGTAGAAGTTTCTATTTCGATTATTTTCTATTTTATGGTCTATTTTGCCATTACAAATATTATAGTCTATAATCACATTCTTTTCAAATACCTTATTATTTGTCGCTACCTTGATGAAATCGAAGTTAATTAAATTCGGCAGTAAATAAATGTTGACAATATTGCCGCATTGAAAAAAGGTAGTCAACTTTCCATGGCCGAATGATCATAGCACTGGTTTCATAATCAAGAGATCATAAGTTCGAATCCTGCTAGAGACAAGGCTATTCAGTTTGTGTAAATATTTAATTCCTTGATTTTGTGTTTTCCTTTATTTCATGTTCCAACAGATTCTGGAATTTTCTTACTGTCGCCAGAAAAGAATTCTGGAACTTTCCCTGCTAGTATAAAAGCAGAAGATCTGTCAATAACTGTGTTCTGAGTTCAGAGTTGAGTTAATAAATTGGTTTGGCTCTACTTCTTGTGTGTGTCATTGAGTTCCACACTAAAGTATCTGCGTGACAATATAAAACTTGTGCATTGTCATCAATAACACTTAAGTGTATAATAACTCAAACTGTTATATATTAATAAGTGAGTAAAAAATTGATTACAGAATTCAGTGTTTATACAAGCACGAATCAAGGTAAATAAGTCTTTAAAAATTCAGAAATACTCCTTTTTAATACTATTCTTTTAATGCATTAAAAATTCGTGCTTAAATGAAACATGAAATGGCCTGATTGTGAATTTTCCTACATTTTTATTATATAACAATTTTTAATTTTCATTTTATATTCTTTTTTTAAATTTAGACTATTAGGACATTTTCCTCATAAAAACGTTTTAATCATCTACTGTTGTGAAAAATTATAATCGTAAATTATTATCGCCAAAGAATTGAAAGTTGAAAAAAGCTGTGAGGTTGAGGATTTTTTTTGAAAAGTTGAATCAATTTATTTAAAACTATGGAAGCAATTAAAATTCAAGTAAGCAGTTGATCGATCTATTATTTATTTATAAATATTTAACATTTCAGTTTTAGCCTGTTTTTTTGAAATTATGTTCAAACGTTTTAAAATGTGAGTTTTAGGAAAGTAAGAGTAGTAGTAAGTAAAAATGAATTTTCAGTACTTTCAATAAAATATCTAAAATAAAGTTCATATGCCTGAATATAATAAAACTTTTCAAGAAATTATAATTACTTTGCTTCATACTTGGAGAGACTAGGAAGCAATTTTTAGCACTCTTATATGTCATTATCGACCCTCTTAAATGTCAACTCCTCTTTAATGAATGAAGTATTACATCCCAACTCTCTTATGAAAGTCCATTAAAAGTTTTTTTCTTTCAGCCTATAAAGGAAGTACACAAGGGGAAAAAAGGAATTTTACGGCGTCGAAAGTAAAATACTTTCTAACATTTCCTCACACCACTTATCTTTTAAAAATTCACTATGAACAAGGATATTTGAAAATAATAATAAGGAACATTTAATTACTGTGTGAGTAAAGAGACCACGGAAATGGAAAATAAATATATTTCCAGTAAATTAAAGTTAAATGGCAAATGTATGGAAGTAACCAATTATGGCTTGGCGTCGGTTTCACAGTACAGACCTGTTGCATATATAAATGCAAAATATCGGCTTCCCAGTAGAGACCGATTAAATATATATATAATAAAATGATATTTTAATTTTAATTTTAGTTTATTTAATTTCCAAGATTTTATCTTAATTTAGCCCATAGTAACTTCATTCTAAAAATATTCTCTTATTTCGTGATCTAATTCCCCTTTCGGTTTAATTAATCTCTTTGTAAAAATAATGCGCCATCAGAACTACGTATCGAGTGAAAATGATACTTCCGTTGCCCTTCTCAAGGTTAATATGTGTATTGAATTGGCGCGTGGCTGGAAATCCCATCTTGTATAAGACTAGTGATCATTTGTTCGGCCCCTTTTTCTTACTTCTGCTTTTACGACTATTTGTAAATTATCATGCGTGCCACTCGGAACAGAATAAAACGAAATTAAAAATAGAACGTCTGGTCTAAATCTTTAAACCTGCCTTCTGCTGCTGAAAAATTTGGCTAAAAATTTTAAGAGAAAATTTCAGATGTTAGCTTTTGAATAAAAATATAGTTTGCGAAGTAATATTTTGACGCATTTCAAACAGAACATTCTTTAGAATTTATGACGTTTTTTTTACCTATAAATTATAATAAAAACGCATTTCTGAACAATATTCAATCATCACTTAGAAAAATATCAATAAGCTGGAATCAATTAATTTGTTTGAAATAAATTCTTTCGAAATTTCATTGCGGTAGCAAATTCGGTACCATTGATTCATTAAAAATTTAAAGTATTTTTAGATGAAACGACTTCAAGTTTTTTAATAGTTTAGAGTTACTACCGAGTATAAGTTGAATGCAAATTATAAGAATATTTCATTAGCGATAAACAACAAATGAATTTCCACAAATAGTGAATTATCTTCTCCAACAAACTGATAGACGAATGCTTGCATTCCTTGTGTGCTTCTGTAAAACTTGTCTGAACTCCCTCAAAAATATTGCAATTATTTTTAGGTAAGACAAAGAAAGAAATCAACTAAATCTACAAAAATAATTCTCTTGAAAAGAAATTACGAATAACTTTCTTCTTTTCGAACAATCATACGACATCTAAAAAAAATCTTAAATCATTAAATTTGATCGTTGTTTTTCGAAAACTGCTCCTTTAAGAAACACGTGGAAAAAAATTTTGTGAATAATTTTCCAAATACCAGCAGTAAGAAAATACATGAGAATCCCTCCCTCCATAAATGACTGATTATTGAAGCTCTTTTCAAAAATTATGTTCTTCAAATTGATACATATTACAGAAAGGCATTAAAAAAGAAGCTTATAGCGCATTGGAGAAGAGCCAAAACTTTTGTTCCTGCTGTTGTTCCTTGTGGAAGAACAAATTATTTTCGAATGCAGAGAGGCAGCATTCGATAGACCGCCTAACTTTTTTCTCTTGTTTTTCTTCACGTGTATCGCTTGTAAATGTTGCTCTTTGGAATAATAATGCGGGGTTGCAGCTTGGGGGAATAAATCTGTTTATTAAAATCTTACCTCGTTGAGGCGTGCTTTGTGGACAGAGACCGCAGAAGTCTGCTGAGGCTTATATTCTCAAAAGTTATAATTGCATCGTGGCAAAATTATAACTATTTGAAGCTTTCTGAATAATTTCTTTTTGCAACCTTTAGTTGCATACTATGTCTTAAATTAATAGTTTTCGGGCGAATCATATTTGAATCGCCGAAAGAAATATTATTATAATTTTATACGAAAATGGAGTTTAAATTCATAAATAATATTCAGACTAATTTTGTTTCGAGTCATCCCCCCCCC
>JAPMOR010098162.1:13903-47643 GCA_026543865.1 Argiope aurantia | reverse complement strand
AAAAAAAGTGGTAAATGTGTTTAACGGAAAAGAAATATTAGACATGAAAGAAAATCTTAATCTAGTTTTTCAATACATCAGAATAACATAATAATTCTGTGAAGGTAAACAAAATATTCAGCAACAGTTATAGAATCAACCAAGAAACTCTAAAAAATGGTTTGCAGAATAATTACATTAATGTCGAATGTTGAAGTAAAACAAGGAATATTTTGGTACGACCCTCATTATTTTGAACCTGATCAAAGCATGAACCTAAAAAGTAGACCTTTCTTCAAACGATAAACTAAAAATATGCTACGCTATCAACGCATACAAGGTTGATCTTTGATGAACTCGGGTCTTGAACCCATGCCCTTTGGTTATGAAAAGATACTTTTTCTTGTGAGTAATCTGAAATTGTATACCTAACATTATTAGTTTTAATTTTCTCTTGACTTGTGATGAAAGTATTGGGTTGTTCGGAAAGTAATTTCGTTTTTTTGTGGAAATGAAAGACAGTTTTCGTATAATAAACAAATACTTTATTAAATTATATATTGGCCGTTCTGGTCCAACACCTTTTGCCATTTTTCTGGTAGTAGCATAATTCCACGCTCATAAAATGTTTGGTCTTTGCTGTCAAAAAACTGATCGAGGTGGTTTTTGACCTCCTCATTTGAGGTGAAGGTTTTACCGTCTAAAAAATTGAGCGAACCAGTTCTGGCACTGGCGTACTGTCAACACACCTTCTCCATACACATTGGTCCATTTCTTTCTGGCTTGAACAGCATTTTTACCCTTTCTGTAGTAAAACAGTAAGATATGTCGAAAATGCTGCTTATCGCTCTCCATATTTAAAAGGGCACCAACCAAAAACTACTGCGTAGAATTAATTGGCATTTTTCACACACAAGCCTTGCTATATGAGCTCTCAAAGCATATAAAAATTATACGGCTTAAATGTGAAGTTGGGTGCAAAAAATACAATTAAATCCTCTGTCGAGAAAAAACGAAATTACTTTCCGAACAACCCAATATATTTTATTGAAATCTTGGAGGTGGTTTAGCAAAATTATGGAAATATGAATGATATATATATTGTCTTAGGTATTTAATGGTTAAAAATAAAAGATAAATAAAATCTATACATGTACATAAAAATTGTACGCACGTGGCACAAAAGCTGCTCTTATTACTTCTCATCAAACAGCAAGAAAGAAATATAAATAGATCGCTACACAAACGTTTCAGGCTGTTTCATGGAACATTTTTCAGCTTCATTTAATCCCATTCTTCAATAATTAAAGGAGTTACAAAATATTATTTGGAACAAAGCTCTGAACAGGACTCGTTGAGCCACCAGAAACTCGAATCAGTCATACGAGAAGATGAAAGAAGATGTAATAGAAATCCAGAAATAAACGTCAAATAAAAAATTTAATCAAACACGAAAATAGACTTGGCCATCTCCAGATGGGTAATCGCTATGACTTATCTATGGAAGTTGATAACTATAACGTCCAAGACTATAAATTAATAAAAATGGCTTTTACATTATCTTAAAACTGAAAATAGTACATTTTTAATGATATCTATCATCCATTTTGTCCATATTTTTAAAAAAGATTTTAGTAAATGTTTTAATGTAATACAAAGTTTTAAATCTATCTTTATTTATATTTGAAAGTATGAAATTTGGAGGTGTAGAAACAATGGCTGTTATTCCCTGTTTATTTTTATTTTAATATAATAATAGAATTCAAACTCATCCAACAAAATATATAATTGCGCGTTTTTACTAAGGCTAAAATTAAAATTAAAAAAAACTGCTTTCTTTGGATATTCAATAACATTTTTTTTTCCTATTTTATCTCGTGTTATATGTTTTTAATTTACCCCAACAGCATGTTGTAGTACATGGATTCAATTAAATTTATTTTTTTAGTCCCTTCAAATTTATTTTTTAAAAACTTAAAATTGTTTTCAGAAAACCTAATGGTTTAACAACCTAAAACGTCAATGATACGTATAAACAAGATGGTGTCCAAAGGTGACTAGTAAAGAATAAAACATAATATGAGACGAAGAAAAACTGCGGGTACTAATGAGTTGAATATTTTTGTTAAGATATAATACATAATTAATAACATATAAAATAATGCCAATTCATGAAAACTAAAAGAAACAATTATGATAGGTGTGTTAATTTTTTCAAATAAGTATCCCTTTACATTTCATTCAATTTAAATGAAATATGTAATACGAAAAAAAAATGATTAAAACGTAAATAATTAAGTGCGTCCAGAAGAAGAGCACTTAAGCCGTTTTTTCAATTTTATCAGCCCAAGTTTTCTCCTTCTTAGAACGGAAGGATAAAAGCGATTTTAGTCTCCAAAAATCATTTTTTTTTTACAAAAGAAGACAGACACGTCCGATTCATACAAACAACCATCCATCGAGTAACAACGAAACCTTTGATCGTTAGTGTTCTGTTGTTTTCTGAAAAGAGTTCTTTGCAAAAAAACAGAGAAACTTCTAATGCTAATTTCTCTAAAAATCAGGAGAAAATGCATGGGAAGATGCCACATACATCATTCGTTATTTAGGTTCAGAAATTATGTTGCCACCTAATACGAAATACCGCCGTCAAAAATAAAAATCGACAGCTCGCAACTCCTGGAAAAGAGCCAAACATTTTTGCTCTTGTTTCTTTTCTTTTTCTTTTTATTTTTCAGTTGGATATAGAAAACGAAAAAGAAATATGAGAAGACGCATTCATTCCAGGAAGCTTATATTCTACATCTTTTTCCTGTTCGATTTGCGTGTAAATGCTCCTTTTAGAATATTAATGAGAGGCAGCAATTTGGGTTGTTAATCAATTTTAAGCGAAAGGATTGCCGATGGAGCATGCGTAGTAGGCAGAAAGCTAAACGCTCATGTTTATTTTTCTAATAGTTTCGCTTGAGTTGCAGTTACAATGACGGTTTTGCTATTTGATGAGTGTTAATTAATTGTTTCTTCCCACAAGCTTCGCTTGCGTGCTAAGTCTTGATTCAATAATTTATAGACATTTGGTATTTAAAGAAGTAGATGAAACTCCATGGGAATGTTATAGTAGCGATGATAAAAATGAAAGTACGGCGGCTTTTTGGCAAATTTTGTTTGGTCTCTAAATATTGCCGATTCTCAGATTTTTACTTACAATACAGGTGAGGGGGGGCGTTACTGTTTCACTTAAATCAAACGAATTTGGCATATGTATACCTTGGAAAATGATAATATATTTTTCAGAGCGACTTTTTTTTTGAGATTTTAATTAAATAAAAATTAAGGGCAATTTTGTCGTTTCCCCATGATAGTTTCTAAAATTATTTTTAAATAATGGGAATTGAATCAGGAAATAAGAGAACATTTTAGAATAAAATTAACATGGGTTAAATTAAGATAAAAAATTAATTAGGTTTAATCATATTTTAAAATATCAAAACATTATATATAATTTGCCTGTCCTTCATAATGTTGTTGTGTTCGTGCGTCAACAAAAATAAAATGCAGACAAACTTATTATAAAATTACATCTTATTACATTATAGATAATATTATCAAATTTACATCAACTTATTTTCATTCAAAATTCTAGTATCGTTTTTAAGCAACAACATAACAGTTCCAAAAAAATATCACTGTTGCCAATCTGAATTTCACAACTATTTACAAAATAAAATTTATAATTATTTAAATAATCGTTTGCTACTTTTAAATAAAATATTTACTATTTATGTCCCAACAATGTCATACAACATTAATATGATTGTTTAATTTTCACAACTTAAATAAACGTCTCTGAATCATTTGCAATTTCTACTAATGTTTAATTTATTGATTTCAGAGCTTTTAATCTTAAGCATTCAAATAAATTCAGCTTAGAATTTCATCATAAACTTTCAATATATTTGCATTTGTTTATTACCACTTTTAAAGAGTATTCAAAAATTTAATTGCAAATTAAAATTTAAGTGCAAAGCAAATGAGTGTTTGAACTTAAATAATATAACTCTTCTCCAAATATAAATGAGTTTTATTCGCAATTTGAGCCAAAAGCTATAATTAATTAAATAACTAAATGTATATTTAAGTAGTTTTAAACTCCTTTCCAGTTGTTGTATTGAATTTGCTGAATTTTTAAAACGAAAGTTGGTAGAATATCTCGATTTCTCTTTATATAATAATAACTCACCATGCGTTTATATATACGTTTTTGAAATAACACACAAAAATCAGAATTAAATGGGAAGCATCAATATAAATATTAATCTATTTGAATAGAATTCATATCAATTATCAACCTTTGTACTATTTAGTTCATTTCAATTAAAAGATTCAGTGATAATGGGAAAACTTTCATTTTTGCAATGCGCAGTGCGAGAGAAATTATTTTCCATTACGGAATTCATGTTGGAGTAAATATTAAACATTTTTTAATCTTCATCTGAGACAAATTCCAATGTTTCATGATAATTAATTGCTTTCGATATCTATGTTTAAACAACTGTTTCGGTTATAATCTAAAATGCAAATGAATTGTAATTAAATTCTTTAATTCTACGTTAAATAAATTATATACTTATACAAAGAATTGCTTTATTCGAATATCGTTTGAAATCTCATTGGAATTTAAAGCATGCCAAAAGTATTTGCAGCTTAAGTTTCGATTGTATACTTTCAAGAGATATGATCGAAAATATGAAAAATAAAAATAAAAAGTTTTATCATTTATTCAAAATATATTTGAATATATTATTGTTGCTATTTGTATTGTACTTTATTGTGTACTTTGTTTGCACAAATCCGTAATTATCATGAATTTCATATAATGGTGATTCAAACAAAGGTAGCATTGCATTCAAAACTGCTTGTATATTATTATATTCATATTTACTCACTTTTATTTAACTTTTGGCATTTGTATAAAAAGGCTATTCTGTAATGAATATTTCTCTCACTTTTTGAAGTTCTGATATTTAACCAAAAAGAGCACATTATTTTAATATAATAATAATTTAATTATTTTTTTATGAAAGTTGAATTTCATATTAGTAGCGCCAATAGATTGATTTCGCAATTCTGTAATATTTATAGGTTTGTTTTCGTTTTGATTTTTATTTTTGGTGAAGGGACCAAATATATAATAATATTAATAATAATAAATTATAACTTAAATATTAAATAGAAAAAAAAATCCATAGTGAAAATTTTTACTAACTATTTTAAAGGTACTTTTAAAAACTGTTTTTGTTAAATTTATATTATTTTGTAATTCGCATATGATAAATGAGATGTATATATAATATACAATGGCTCAACAAAATTGAGAGTACACCTTACTTTTATTTGATAAATCTGACTTTCAATATAAATAACACATTACTGGGAAGTGTAAACATGTTTTTATTTTTACGCATAACAAATGGTTTAATTTCGAGTAAAAATAAAGAAAATCAACGACAAACTTCTAAATTGAAAAGTTTCAGAAGCATTTTAAATAAACATACGCATAATTTTACCTCAAAAAATGGAGAATACACCAATGAAATTTTTACAATATCACACATAGAAACAAAGTGTCTTAGTTAAGTTGTATGTCTTTTGGCTCTTATAATGGTCTCTAAACGTCATGGTACCGGTTCGACCCATTTTTGGCGGTATCGGAAGATATTTTATCCCATTCTTCTCGCAACACTTGTTTTTAATGGGTTTTGTTTCTAACTGTATGTTTTTGGACCTCTTTTTCGAGTACGGCTACGAATATTTTATGGCATTGATGCCGGGGTACTGTGGTAGTGTCTGTAACTGCTGTTTGTAATTAAAAAGACACCATATTTTGACATTACGTACATTCTATTCGGGATCGTTGTCCTGCTGGAAAATGGAATTTCCATCTAATTTTAACACTTTCCTTTAGATTGCTGCGAACTATATGCAAGTAAACCGTATGATTTATAATGCCATCTATAAGGATTAAATTTCCTACCCCGGATGAAGCCATGGAACCTCAAATCATGACGGAGTCACCACCATGTTTAATTGTTAGATGTAATTTTTTTGGATTCAGAGTAGTATTAGGTTATCATCATACAGTACGATGGCTGTCACTGCCAGAAATTTGAGTTTTCTGTCATTTCTAAATATAACTTTCTTTCTTTCTTTCAAAAGTTATTGGTCTTCAATTAATGAGTTTTTGCAAACTTTAAATGCTTTATCTGAATTTGTAAGCTGATGAACGGTTTCTCTCTAACAATGCGACTTTTATATCCAGCTTGTCTAATGGCATTTCGCACAGTTTCAGCACTTACACTTTTGCCTATGATTTAAGAAGTTTCTGCAGTACGTTGGAAGAACATGTGGAAGCAGCAATCTAAAGGAAAGTGTTAAAAATTTGTACATGTCATTGTGATTGGCGAGAAAACAGGGTCCACTACGATAATCCTAAACGCCATAATTCTTGGACAATGTCCGGACATGCCTCAGACCGAATTTTCAAAGTGGCAAGATTATGTTATGCATTTGGTAGAACCAACGAAGTATGATATATTATGAATTTTAGTAGCAAAGTGAAAATATCATAAGAAATCGGTATCTAACTTAACTGATGAATTTGAACCAAGCATCGGAGGAGAAACGGTGAACTATTTTAAGAGAGACACTATAAACTCATCCGACTGCATGATACTCCTTGGCTACATGTCTTAAAACTGGTCAAGAAATATTTGGAAAAGCTAAACGCTGTGAGATCTTACCCCACATGCCGTGTTTTTCAGATGTAGCTCCGTCCGACTACCATTTGTTTCGATGGGAAGCACACGGTCTGCCTGATCAGCATTTCCGCTCTTATGGAGAAGTCCAAAAATGGTTAGATTCGTGGATCGTGCTGAAACATACGCATCATTATTTTCTAGATGGTATCAGACGATTGTCAAAAAGATAGTGGAAAGAAATAGTTAACGATGGGCAGTACTCTTTAAATCATGCATAAGTAGTCATTTTTAATTAGGCAATTTTTAATTTAATTTTCTAAAAAAGTCTCTAATTTTGGAGGAAAACGGCTGAATCAAAATGGTGCGCCTAATAACATTTAATTCAATATAATTTCTGTGACATTTATGTGCCTGCATTAAAAAGCATTCCAAAACTAAATGTACTATGGAAAAGCCTTGGTTGGGTGTTTTTTTTTTTTTTTTTTTTCTTTTTCAGATATATTGATTCATTGTTTCCTACTAGGAAATTTTTACTTTAATTAACATGAGAAGTATTGAAAATATTCTTAATTTTTGAATTGTTAATTTAGAATATATTGATATTTTTATGTTTTGTATTCACAACACTTTTGTTAACTTCAAACATAAGTACTTCATCATTAAGAGACACTACAAATTTTTTAAGAAAAGAAATAATACTTTTTTAGAATTCTTTATTTGTTTCCGATTTCAAATGAGTGCTATTGTTAGTATATAACATTTTTATTACAAAGAAATCAATTTTTAAATAAAAAAAATAATAAGCATGTGAAATAGGCAATCTTTTTGCAAACCACTTAAAGTTTTGCTTATATTTTAATTGGAACGATTTTGTTCTGATATGAAGACTTCTGAGGAATTTATTGATCGTTTTTTTTAATTTAAAAGAATTACTTTAAAGTGCTTCTGAAAAGTTAAGATTAATTAAGACTATTGAGATTTGTTTGGAAATCAATATTTATTTTTTCTTCTAAAATAAGTCTTTTTTTATTGCTATAAAAGAAGAGTAAAAAAGCAGTTCTTTTGTTACACTTTTCAGAGATAATTTTTAGCCTCCGATTTCGAAACATTCGTTCTAAGGTTTATTTCATTTTTGATAAGTGGAATTCTTGCTTTGTGTCGATACTTCTGAAACTTGCAAATTACATTTCCAGGAAGTTACTGATGAATTTTTTTTAAAAAAAAGATAACGAGAAAATATTTCAATATCGGTAATATAAAATTATTATTTCTGAATTTAAATTACTGTATAATGTTTTTATCAATCACTATAAAATTAATCAAATGTAAAATATTTATGATAAAAAAAGTTTGCTGGCAATTGTATTTGAATTTTCTCGAATTATAGCTTTTAAAATAGATTCTCTAAGAAAAGAAAACCATTCATATATTAGTAGCAAAACATATTAAATTCAATATGTAATGTATTAAAAATATAGTTGGCAAATGAAAACTTTGAAATGATTGCCGTTAGAAAGATGAAATTCATAAACAGAAACTTAATCGTCACCATTCTGAAATACTGGTAGTTATTTTTTTTTACTGTAATATTCATCGCCAGGACATAAAAATATATATAAAATATTGCGATCTGGGCAAATTTTCACTCACTATCTGTAAAATACGGCATAGATTATCATATTCTAGAGATTCAAGTCATGAATTCTGCAGCAAAAACAGAATAATATTAACATATTTCAGATTGACAACAGCTAGGTTTCCACTAAAATCGCCTGAAGTTCGTTATCTACTCTAATTTCTATCGATATATCGACAAAATGTTCATTTAAGGCTAATCTGCTGTTAAAATTTGCTTATTTTTCTTCTAGTTTGATTAACTGAACACTATTCAAAGATCATTATACAGGTTTAGCATAAACTCACTCAACACAAAAGATTTGGTGAGAGTGTATTTACAAAATATTTTTAACTATTTAAAAACCGTTTACTTTTTATTTAAACTGCGTTCAATTCTTTTACATTTCTTTCTGTTTGTTTCATCACTTGATTTCAAGTCCTCGCATTTCACTTATATTTTAAATCAGTGCTCCGTTGTATGCTTTAACATTTGAAAATTTTATAAATTCATTGTTTTGTCATGTTTTAGGTAATTTTTACCACGGTTTTTGTGATTTATTAATTATGAAAAACTTACTTTTGAAGTTTCTTTTACGTTTTGCTTGATACAGTGTGGCCAAATATGGCTCTTGCACCATAAACTCACACAAAACCAACCAACTAATCACAAATTGTAAAGTATATTCAATGTAAAAGGGTTAGCAGCTACTTGCTTATGGCAATACTAAATCACATAACAAATTCCTGCACTAAATTTATACGAAATATTCGCCAATGGTCAGAGTTGATAATAATGTAAATTTCCATAATGCCCTTTTCTTTTATCATAAATGTATACTATCTCAAAAAATGTGTCATACCACTTCAAAATGGATCATATGATATTAAATATGCGGTGTACTCTAATATTGATAAGCTCTTTAACACATAAGCTTCCTTGCTTCAGGATAAACGCATTTTCTAGTCGCAACTGACGATTCAAAGAAAAAAAGGGCCTTGAAAGATTAAGCTGTGTAGAGTTGATTAAGCTGTGTGTAGAACTGCATATAAATATCCGTGTGAATTTAAGTTTAGTTATATTAACATCCCGTTGTAAAGCAAAACTAGGGCTATTTTGGGACGGACCTCGTAATTTTGAACCACGGTCAGATGACGAAGACGACACCTGAGCTGGCACCCCCCTCTCCACACCAGCGGGAGGACGTTTGGCATGGCGGATTTAACGTGCAACAGACCCCTTTACACGACGGCGTTTTGGTGGAATCGGGTCTCGAACCTGAAACCCTACGGCTCACAAGACGGGACCTTAACCACCAGGCCACCGCGGCCCAAATATCCATGTGAATATTAATTTTATGTCTTTTTCAAATCAAAGACAATTTGAATGCTCACTGTTCTCATCTTCAACCTGTTTTGGCATCAAAATATTTTTCCAACTTTTCAAAAATGTGTTTCGATGTGTTGTTGTAATTTTATTCTTTCTGCATACGTATTTTGTTCAACTCTCAAGAAATTTATGGCACATTCTTGTTTGCTACAATATAATCTTAAAGTCTAATATTTTCTAGTTGGCTTTGTAAACCTTTTGTTCATCGAGAAAATTCACATTGCGTGAACAATCCACCTAGAACTGGAACGATCATGAAGCTCTATAAACTGAGGTATAAAATGCTTATGGAAAAAAAGTATAGTGTAAAACATCTTTGATAACTATTAGTATACTATTAGTCATCAATGCCATAATATATTGATAACTATTAGTGGAGTTACTTTTATATCTGTATACTAATAGCTAACTGATATCATAAAGCATTAATTTGGATTTATCACCTCTCATGAACCACTGCCATGTCTTCAAAAGCTTCAAATTCTCCAGAAAGCTGTAGTTTCAGAGAAAAGTGATTCGCTTAGAGATTTGAGAATTAATACCTAAACTGAAAGGGCCGCGGTGGCCTGGTGGTAAGGTCTCGGCTTTGGAACCGGAGGGTTTCAGGTTCGTGACCCGATTCCACCGAAGAACCGTCGTGTAAGGGGGTGTGTTACACGTTAAATCCGTCATGACCAAACGTCCTCCCGCTGGTGTGGTGTAGTGTGGAGAGGGGTGCCAGCTCAGGTGTCGTCCTCGTCATCTGACTGTGGTTCAAAATTACGAAGTCCGTCCCAAAATAGCCCTAGTGTTGCTTCAAACGGGACGTTAATATAACCAAACCAAACCAAGCCTAAACTGAAAGAAAATATAAAATGAAATACAAACCCTACATTAAAATATATTGATATTTATGCAATATATATATAAAGCAAGTTTGTTAATAATTCCTTCCCCAAATGCATATGAATTCGATTTTCTTATTGTAATCTCTTTAAATAAAATGAAAATAAATACAAATAATTGACAAATGCAAATTGCTGAGCTACTGTCAAAATATAAGTATTTTCTGTCATTCTAGAGCATATTTATTAATGGTATTAGAGAGGGATATTGATAATTTAACTCTTTTAATCTATTTTATTTCAATATATGAAATGACTAGATTATTTATTATCTGAGTATACAGATACATACTACTCTAGTATTGTTTAAAAGGTCACGAAATTTCTTTCACCAGTAAGTTTAAAAAGAATTAAATCATTTTCCCTGTACAAATCTCAAATGAAAATGAGTATTTAGACTTTTAATCTGGCTTTATATTAAATGTAAATGCATATGAAATTTTTGTTTTCCTTATCCGTTGTTATCAACAAATAGATACCAATTGCTATCAATAGGACATAAGTTTTCTTTCTTTATATATATAATCACTCATGATTGTATGAAATGATGGATTATGTAAAAGAATTGAAAGAAACGAGAGTGAATTTCTTTCCATTAGCTAAATTATTAAGAGTGAGTTTTGTATTCTCAAACATATAAAAAAAAATGTAATTTTAGAAAAGAATATTAAAGTTTAGAAGAATACGAAGATCAAACATATCGCCATTTATAGAAGAATTTCCAAAATTCGAAAGGTTTTCCTTTTCAAAGTGTGTCTTCAATTTCCCAGAAAAGAAGAAATCTGCAGAACCACGGAAGAAGCAAATAAAACATTGCACAAAGGAATAGATAAACATCGTTTGTTATTCTGGAATCGTTCGCCGAAAATTCAATTCTGAGGTGCTTACCGTCTGGAAATAAATAAGACTCTTCAAGTGAAGGGGGGGGGGAGATCATATCAGGAATGAGAATAAAGAACTATTCGTGATTTTGAGACACTTCGTAATAAATTTAATTAAAAGGCTTTTATCGCTAAAACCACAGCATTTTGATGCAATCAGATCCTCTAAATTTTCTTAGGAATTATATGTAAGCATATTTCTGAAAAGTAGAAGGAAAGTTTGAAGACATAGAAGACGCTTTGAATTTTTTAATTCTCCTTTATTCTCTCCCGAGAGACAGGCATGATTTATTTACAAGAAGGCGCAGCGGACAAGGCACGTCCGCCACAGCTCGAATCAAAAGCAGAAGTAAGAAAGAGAAGCGAAACAAATGATCACTAGTCTTATATAACATGGGATTTCCGGCCACGTGTCAATTGAATACTTGTGTTCACATTGGTACGGTCAACTGATGGCGCGGTAATTTTTACACAGCTTCAGTGGAATGAGATCAGGAAATAAGAGAATGAAATTACAATGGGCTAAATTAAGATAAAGTTTTGGAAATTAATTTGGTTTAAATTAAGAGTTTAAAATATCATTATATATAATATAAATATGAGCGAAAGGGCAGATATTTTATCTTTCAATGATTTTGCTATGAGATTCTGACGGGTATTTTTTGAAAAGCGTTAATTTTGGAAAGGGAAACTTGGGTATCTTTAAAATAATGTCGTAAGCATTAGGGATTTTCATCTCTTCGCTCGAAGAGTGAGAAAAGGATAAAGTCGTCAGTTTTCTAGAGAGCGTTAAAAATAATTAAAAAGTGGGAAATCGGGTCAGGAAATAAAAGAACATTTTAGAATAATATTAATATGGGCTAAGCTAAGATAAAAATTAGAAAAATATCATTACATCAATATCTTTATTATAAATATTTAGATTTTAAAATATCATATATATGGTCATTTTACTCCACTAGAGGATGCTTTGCATTCTTTCGATGATAGCTAGCAGTCAAAGTTAGTCCAGAGAGAGAGAGAGACGGCAGCCGAGAAGTGTTGGACCGGATCTCAAAAAGAGATGATCCTCGGAAAAGGCCGAAACTGGAATTCTAGCTTAGAAGAATTTCTCTACAAATGTCCAATGTGCCACGCTTAGGTGAAAAAGATAATTTTGAACACGATCACTTATCCTTCTTCATGTAATATAAATTCCTTCTTCGTCATTGAATTCTCACTTCATCATAGTCATCTTTATTTATCAAGAAATGAAGCGATTAAGATATACAAGTGGACTGATGCATTAAAACCCATCAGATTCATATATACAGAGTGATTATAATTAAAGTAAGGATTTCAAAAATCGATAATTTTAAAATTACTGGTCAGAATGACATGATATTTTAGCATAACAATCATGAGGCAATGGAATTTTGTTTGCCGAAGGGAAAAAATAGTTCTAAAATGTGTCGATAGATGGCGCTTCAGGGTTCACGTTGTTTGAAGATAAGCGAATTACTTATACGTGAAATGCGCACGGTAGACATAGCTGAAATAAAAATGCAGAGAACCAACTCTTTGCCTGAATGCTTCATCATGATTCTGACTATGAAGGAATTTTTCAGAGCGTTAACTCTCTTAAATCGCTGGATTTAATAAATAAAATAATGATTTTTTTTCTAAAATTCTTAGTTAAATGAATCAGTGTTTTTTATATATATTATAGTAAATATTAGAAACATGATAAATTTAAAAACTTAAATAGATTAATGTATATAACGCATTTTTATTGATACGACAACTGTTTCAAATTCCTTCTTTTGCATAATTTGAGTCCAATAGTAAACTATCTAAAATTAGCATGCATATTACTCAATTCTTATCAAGAAAAGAGTTTGTAAAAATTTAGAATGCTCCTCACTTTGTGATGCTTTGAAAAATATACCGACATCTAAAATATCAATTGGAATTTGATTAGTAAGAAGAGACTTGCTTCGTTTAGATATTTGTTTACTACATTTTATGGAACATATGATGAAGAAGAAAAAAATGACTTACGCATAAAAAACACACACATTTTTTTATTTATTTTACTAATGCACTAATACTTCAAGATCGGGTTTTCTTAAGAACAGTCAATCACGGAAAGTAACAGTTAAAGTTATCGGCGTGATAGACAATTATTAATTTCATATGGAATAATAAAACAGTTTTCTACTAGCATCCTTCAATTTTGTCATATTTCATAATGTCTCATTTTTTCAGCATCATTTTTATTTCTTTAAATACCAAAAAAATGGATTATTATATTATGAAATATTTATTAAGTTATATGATTACATTCGAGATGGATATTAGAAAACCTTCGCAAATAATTATATTATTGAATGTATAAAAATGATTGAAAAAATATCTAAAATACAAAAGATTTAAAAAAAATCGAAATAAGGGTGTGTGTTTTTTTTTAGTTAGAAAGAGATATAAAGTTACATCTAGTTTAAATGTTTATGAAGCGATTTGCTTAGAATATTGCAGATAGCTTTAAAAATATATGGTCTTGTTCCTGTAAAAAAAAAATTCATTTTTATGCATTGTTTAAATATAGGTTCTTGGCTAAAAATAATACGAAATTTTCATTTTTTTTCACATCATGAAGCACTAAAAAATATGAAATATTTCTAAATGAATATTTTATTTCTTATTATCTAGTTCAGGAACTAGAACTTATTAAGAAATTCTTATACAAATTTAAACAAAAATATAGATTAAATTTTAATTTCTGAGGTTTTTCATAAGAAAATTATGTGAAGAATTAGAATTCGAAAAATTATAGCAACTAAAGATGTAAAATAACATTAAAACGTAATTAAATGCAAGCGTAAAAATTAGTGTAACTTCACAAAATTAGACTTGGAAACAAAATATAAAGAAGGCTTTATAATGAAACCTGTTCACACATTAAGAATAGTGAATAAAAAAATCATAGATTATCCAAAAAAAATCGAATTTCAACGCAGTCACATACGGTAAAAGTCTTTGTATACAGAATGAATGTCGCATCAAAATTTGAAAGCAATATTCATATGTTAGTAGCGATTGTATACAAGTCAAGAATAACATCGAAATAAAGAAAAATGAAATATATTATAGAATAGTATCCATAGCTCTTCTTAAATAAACAATATTTTTGTACTTCAAAATTTTTGATTTTGTTATGAATTTAATAATTTTATCAATCCAGTAAAATTCTTGGCTTTACATTATAAAGGAAAAACCTTAAGGGGAGGGAAAATTGCTGTATCCATTCATATCATCCGTCTCAAAGGCTTAGTTTGATTAATATCTTCCTCACTTATTGCATAAAATTTAATGCTGGAAATATTTTCTCAAATAATATTCTTACGCATTTCAATTATTTTTAACATAAAACAAAGCGATAATCATTAAAATAATGGTATAAAATTTTCCATATAACTCATTATTCCGTAAGAATGACATCTACAATAATCATGTATAATAAACTCCTGCTTACTTCGCCCCCACCCCATGACACTTTAATCTTGAAATATTTCAAAGTTAAGTCTTTTAATAAATTGTGACATTTAATGCATTGCGAAATTGTGTTCTCTCGTGTTTGTCAGTAAAATTAATCTTGTTTAATCCGATAGATTCATTCTATTAAGTGGCATTTCCGACTGGAATACGTCCTATGGGACTTCTGTGGGATATCTTTCTCTGGAGGTGTTACTGGTGAAATTGAAAACATCATTTTAAAGCACTGGATCTCTCCTTGGGAATGCTTTATTGAATTAAGGGAGTAAGGGAGATGTTAATTTTCCGTACAACATATTTAAATGTCCGAATGATTTCACTTTCAGTAAATTAACTCCAGAGCTTGTAGTCGTTGCTCTTTTGATACAAAATTACAAATACTAGTGTAGACTTCTACAAAATTAAAAATACTAGTGTAGACCTCTTCTATTATATGGTTCATATTTTTATTAATAAGATGACACATGTTGATTCAAATAATTGAAATGTATAAACTCCAAGGTTTAGAATTCCTTTAACTAAAATGTATGTTATAAATTGAAGAATTTAAATCAAAACATTATGCATTTATAAAATTTATTTGTATTTCAGTATTCTATTAAAGGAATTTTGCGTGGATTGACACTTGGAAAAACTTTTGTTATATATGCAAATTAATTTGCTATTGGTTTATTTCGAAAAATATTTAACTGTCAAAGAATAAATATAAAGAACTTTAAAAAATACATTTGAATGACAAGAAATGTGAGTGACATTAGCCTTTTTGTAGGCTAATCTTTCCCAGAAAAAGAATTATTTTTTTAATGAACTTGTTCTGATATCCTGACAGAAAATGATAGTTATATATTTAAGGTTAAAAGACTTTGCAATTACATGATAATGCAATCTACAAATATAATACATGATAATGCAATCTACAAATATAATACATGATAATGCAATCTAATCTACAAATTTAATACATGATAATGCAATCTACAAATATAATACATGACAATGCAATTTACAAATATAATACATGATAATGCAATCTACAAATATAATACATGATAATGCAATCTACAAATATAATACATGATAACACATGATTTACAAGAAGTTCAGAACGATATAATAAAGATTTACGATATGGTAATTTTTTTATTATACAAATACTGTTTATTACAAGATCAATCATATAATCTAAGTAATCATTTAATCTACAGTAAAATATTAGCCAAAAGTGCTAATGATTGGATTATTTAGCACTATTCTTAATATTATTTTGTTACTATTGCAGTATTCTTAAAAATTTCACTTATTTTCATCCAAAATATTTTCCAAAGAATATTGCAATAAATATCTTTAGTTTAATTTTATCGTTTGAAAAAATGTTTGATGCCCAAAATTTTGTTATCAAAGCAGATTTCACTTCAAAACAGATGAGAAATCTGTTTTTCTCTTCTGAAGTATGACTTATATTTTATCTGCAACTGGGGTGCACCTTAGAAATGAAGATGAGAAGCTTCCAGTATGCTGATTGGTTTCCACCACCTTGATGAGTACAGAAATGGCGGGGGGTCGGCTTCCTCCTATCGACGACAAGACGTTTTTCCCTCTAGAATGATTGTAGCATGGACGGTGATGGCCCTTAGGAATAAACCATAGTTACCTGGTCATTACGGTCTGGTCATTTAGTTTTTCCGTGTGCCTTCGGACGGGTCGGAGAAACCGGTTATGATTAACCATGTTCTATGTATTTCTTAATCTTTGCATTCTGCTCCTTCGGTTTGTTTTATTCTTTAGTAAAAGTTGCTTGATCAGAACATGTAGAATTATCGGCTTAACAGAATTAAAAAAAGAAATATAAATAACATTCGGAAAATAATACTCAATTTTCTAAAATATAAACCTATATGCAATCATACTAAACTTTAATGATACAATTGACATCTCAAAACTGCTTTCATTCCAAATTACTGTATGTATTTTTCAATTTTGTTTTATTATGTAATCGTCACTAAACGAATCTGCAAGAATGTCGCGAATGATTTTGAGACTAGACTATTAGTCAGAAGACGAAGTGACCATCCGAGACAATATTTCCTTACTAAGCTCCCCTACCATATCATTGGTGGAACGAGTTGGATACAAAACAGATAGTTCTAAATTAATGCAACATTCTTTTATTGGTACAATATCTGCCAAACAGTTAGTTCTGATTAGGGCAATTTTACCACAAAATTTATTAAGAGCTTGCAATTCATAAGTCAACGAAAACAATAAAATTTATTATCTTGTAGACAGTTATTTATTCATAATTTAGTAAATTGATTAGCCTACTCATTTTATATTAAATATTTTACCGCTTATGTATCTAGAGAAGAAGTTTGAAAGACTTCAAACTTTATCTTCAAAATAAATTTCATCTCATTGCAAAGTATCCTATTATTCCTGTTTAATACGCATAAAAAACGATTTTATAAAATCATTCACGTGTCAATTAATGTTATATTAATTCTACATTATACATAATACTATGGTACGTGGCGTCAAAATTGCAAAATAAACAAATTATCTAATATCTGCAAAACAAATCTATTGTCGTTGCTATTTACTTTTGACGAACTTACATTTTATGCTAACTTTTTTTCTAACGTAATTTATTACTTTAATATAAAGTCATAAGATTTGTTAACAGTTTCAAACTTTCTTCGATTTATTTAGATTTTTTTCAGCTACATAAATGCTTACCAAAGATTGTGGTAAAATTAAACATCAAGAACTACAAAATATATAACTTTTTAGTATATTTTAACTATTATTTCCTGTAAATATAAGAGCAGTTTTCAAGTACATTTGTTCAATCAAGAGTGTTGTTATACGTAAGGTCAATTAAGGTTGTAGTAAAAGTAATATCAACAATGATTGCTATTATAGTCTATTTCATAATATATTTACATTTTCACAAGTTTTTCCTTAAAAAAATATTTTTCTACTCAATTAATAATCCCCGCTCAATCAAAGTAAATTTCCATTCTAACCTCTTCCACTAGAATAGAATTTAACTTCAACTGATAATATTGGTGAAAAAATAAATATTTCTGTTAAAAAAATGGTCTGAATTTCCAAGATCTCTTGCGTCTCTTCTGGCACGAATTTAAAATGTATTCCTTTTTCCTTTTGAACTATTCTCACGAAATTTGGCGCAACATTTTCTAGTAACAAATCCATTCTTCGCTATGATTCTGTGCCAGAAATTCAATTTCAGAAATCTGAACACTTCAGTGATTTTCTTTAGAATTTCTACAGAAAGATTTTAGTCGTGTTTTATATAAATTTCATTGCAGCAATACATTTATTGGAGGCAATAATAAATACGTTAAAAGTTTTAACACAAATAATGCGAAAAAGAAATAATAACAGAAAACTGATGCCAACTTTTCAGCAAGTCATTAACTGAGATAATAACGAATAGAATATGTCATGACAATTTATCTCCAAAGACTTTTAATTTGTTTGAGTAGAATAAATATTAGTACTCAGCATTTAGAATTGTTTGCACATTTCACTTAGTTCCAATTGTTTGCTCTTGGGGAATGCGAAGGGATTCATCGCATCTGAAATTACTTTTGGAGTAAATGTAAAAGAATAATGCTACATTTGAATTGTTTATTAGTGCATTTCATAATAAGGGATCCATTTGCATATTGCTGTTAAAAATTTTGAAAATAAACTAAAGAAGAAATGAATTGCAATGAATTTCCTTTTAGCAGCATTAAGATAAACACAAAATTTGTTCTGAAGTTTTGTTGCAACTTAAAGTATTCCAAAAGAAATCGTTTGGTTTTCCAGTGAAATTATTTATTATTTTCTACATTTCAAAAAGTTATTGAATTTTTTCAGTGTTTTTTTAAAAACATTTTTCATTCAAAACGTATTACTATAAAATGCCCTTTCATTTAACAATGCATTTTTTTTAAATCGCGACTTATAGAAAGAAGATTTTAAATATCTTCAACAAAAAGACTATTGCAATATTCTTTTTATTGCAATATCACAACAGATAAAAAAGATTTTTATTGCACTGTGTATTTAGGAAATAGAGAAAAAGAAGAAACAGCATAGAAAGACTGTTATTAATTGAAAAATGTGAATGAATTTTGTCCCAAGAGTGTTTAAAGAAAATTTTAATTCTGAACACAGAAACAGTTGATCTGTTACAAAATAAAATCAAGAAAAAAAATTGAAGTTTTTATAGTCATTCATAAATAATATTTTTAGCAATTCAATATTGCTATATAAATTTTTAAGGTTACAAAAATGTTACGAGTAAATATTACTGCACTAGAACTCGATTAACAACGAATTTTCGACATTGAAAATTTTATCTATTCAATGTTTTTTCTAAAAAATTACTAAATTTTATCTTTTGGATGGAAAACAAAATATCAATACTTTTAAGCAATCAAATTGTTTAATATCTGTGCAGTTTACAGAATGAATGAAAAACTGTAAAGTTATCATTAAACGAAATTTAGAAAAAAAACCCTGCACTTTTATGTTTTTAATAGCGCTATGATATCATGGAAATGGTCTTAAAAACATTAAGCGAAATTTTGTCATTCTTTTCGTGATAAATTTTGAAAGTATTATTTCTCACAACTTTTTTTTACTCTATTTTAAAATTTTTAAAGCTGTTTTTTAACTAAACATAATATTTGTCGGGCAGTTTTTTTTAAATATTGGCAAGTTTTAAGAAATAATATTTTGCATAATTTTTAATTATGTAGATTTTATTACTGAATAAAATTAAAACCAATTTTTTTGTTTTTTATCTAATATTTGATGGTGTGATTTTCCTCTATTGTTAAAAACTGAAAATAAAATAAGATTCTCCATATTATCTGCTTTATTTGCTTGAAGGATGAGAAAGTGAAATTCCATTATCATGTAAGACAGATTGCATTTGTAAAATATCCAGTTTGTTTTAACGCCATGGAATTGAACTCTATTAGGAAAATTCATGCGCATAATAAATGGTGCAAATTTAAAGTTATAGCTTTTGTTGAGTGTCTGTGACAATTTAATACATAAAAATCCTTGGTTCAGAGAATCATAAACATTAAATTATGCAAAAAGAAATTAAACGAACTTAAATCAAGGAATAAAGCCGATACTTCTGCAAAAATAGTTGATGCACGGTTAATTTAAAATCATCACGGGTGGAAAATTATTTCATTCTTTCCTTATAAAAACTATCTGCTGAAAACTACATTCGTGTGCTGTACAAACTTATTTCAGTAATAATTGCACCAGATACTAATTCAGAATTAATATTTTTCATTTGGTTGATTCCAACGGATATAAAAATTTTCCCATGATCAAAAGAGTTATGTTTCTGAAAATTGTGAATCTATAAATTAGACATAATAGAAGACTGTGGTGGTATGTAGATTATTATGATCTGTGCAGGAAGCAACAGGACGAATGTTGTTGGAAACATTTCTTTAATAATCACATTCACACACTTACAACAAACATAAAGACAAGACATTCACGCGCGCGGCTCACAGTTCAGCATCACATCTCATTCTAATTACAATCGCAATGCATTATGGGATGACATATGGGATGGCCTAATCAGGTATCGCCATCTAGTATCCAAAAGAGAAGATAAGTGTAATGCAACTGCTACAAGACAAATATTCAGTTTAATCGTGCACTTTTATTGTAATAATTCTATAAAGACATAACATTTACTGCTTACTTTCTGTGTAAAGCGCTCAGTTCTAATGGATTGACGTGAGTTGTTGGCTCATTTGGCGGTGTAATTGAGCTGAAAACATTGATGTAAATAGTGAAAGAAAAGAAGAAGCCTTTGTGTAAATAATGGACAGTTTAATTAGATCGTCTGGGGGAAAAGTATGGGTGCATCAGTTTTTCAAAAAATGCAGTTTGGTTTTTGTTGAATAGCTTATTTGCGTCTTCGTTATTCCATGCTAAAGTAAGCAGCCTATGCATATTTGCTTATGACTTCATGTGTATGCGCGAAAAATATAAACCTTAGCATTTAATTTTCTTATTTAATAAATAATTTTGTAAGAAACCGAACACAATTAGCAATAATAACTTATTAACATGTCAGAGGGACAAAGTGAGTTCTATTTTTATTGGACAGAAACTGATACTGTCCCATTTTGTTAAATTGAACTTTTTTTTCTGTAGATTAACGAAGGTAATTTGGACTTACATAAGGGAGACCGATTTGAGATTGATGTCATCCCAAGGCGACGAAAATACACTCTGTAGCTGAGTTCTAGGAAGCCTTATTGGGAATTATACTTTGTATATTTATCGTGATTATTTTTATTCCCAACCTACTAACAGTCCTTTATACTTCCAATACTGGATTCAGTAAGCGAAGGCCTTTTCACATGCACAGATGAAAAAAAAATGAAGATGGTGAGTGAATTGATTTTTGCTAGAAGATTTAACCCATATTGGGGCAAGATGAAGGATTTTTCCAAACTAAAGTATAGTGTTTTAATTATTTATAAAAAGAAAATAGTTTTATATGTACATCTTTTTAAACATTACTAATGAACAATGAAATATATTATGTAATTTACAAGCATCAAAGAGGATTTTATAAAAGTTAAAGCATTAGACGTTCACGTTTTGACTCCATCCTCTTATCTATCTGCATTATCACATTTTTAACTAGGGAACTTCGCCCCCTACTCGCTTTCTCTCGCCAACCCCGATGTTGTCCAGTAGTGTTCATCACTTCCAGGAAGCAAATTTTTTATGTCCACCGGCCGTTCATTCAGTGCCGGAATCTTAATCTTTTCATGATGAGAGCATACATTTTCCGATCAGCCTATTGCCGTTTCAAATCTCAAACATTATTTGCTTATATTTCCGATATCTTATTACTGAATCAACCTTTCTTTTCAAATTAGCAGATACTCACTCGATCTTTTTTAGTATTTTTTTTTCTTGATCTGTTATTGCTGGACGTTCCATTAATATTAAAACATCAATGCAGATTTAACACGTGTGTTGCTTAGATATTCAGGTGTTTACTAGGCAAGAGATGAAAATTTTCCGGCACTCGAAAAAGGTGAATAAACCGGAAAGTTATCCATTTGTGGTGTCATAAACGGTGTGTCTAAAATTAGACATAACAAATATTTTGTTTCAAACTTATTTGCTGTTAGTTTGGTGTTAATTAAAGCTTCACTTTTCTTTTTTATCACCATTTCACTGTCAAGGGTGTACATAAATACTTGAATGTTTTAATAGTTGTCATAAAATATTTCATAAATAATGGTAAAACTTGAAATATCATGGGTCTGGTGACTGGCTATCTACCAATCACAAAGCGAATAAAACACAGTATTTGCATAATTTTTCATATATACAATAGATATATTTAAATTATGCATTGCTTTCATTCCAGCAAGAAAATATTAGAAGAAACAACAAAAGTGCCTTTTTAGTCAGGTTAAGTTCTTTGTTTAAAATATTTCAATTCCCGAAAGGCAGTTTTTTTTTATTAAAATTATTATAGAAACAAATTAATATTTCTCTCTAAAGCTGTAACAATTTTTTCAATATAAGCTTCAGAATTATCTAAGGGCCGTAGTGGCCTAGTGATGTCTCGGCTTCGTGACTGGAGGGTTTCAGGTTCGAGACTCGTTTCCGCCAAAGAATAAAACACACAGAGGGATTTGGGACACGTTAAATCCGTTGCGGTCCAAATGTTCTCCCGTTGCTGTGGTGCGGAAGTTTGAGGAGGTGGTGCTGCTCAGGTATAATCCTCGTCATCTGACTGTGGTTCAAAATTATCAGATCGTCCCAAAATATCTCTAGTATTACTTTAAAATGGGACTAATATGACTAGATTACACTAGACTCAGCATTGTTTAAGCTTAAATGGATTATACATGGGTTTTAATATTAAACTGATGATCATATAATGCATCTGTTCACAATATTGGTTAACTAATGCCATACAAATATTTTTATGAAAGTTAATCACCTGTAAAATGTATTTTGTCGTTAAGGATATATTCATTCTTTATTCATGTAGAGGATATTACTATCAGGCTGATAGAGGAAATTTTCAGAAATCATGTTTCATGACTTTGTAAGCAATCAAAATAACTTTTGAAGTCTCTTGTGTACTCATAGCGGCATTATTTTATTATTAGTCTTTTGTTTTTGAAAGAATTTTCTGTCTTTTAGAAGATAAATCTTAAGAACTGAAGTAAAATGATACTGTATGAAAGAATTGCGTTGTTTATAGATCAACAGGCATTTTTTCGACAATGGGCATATGTATACAAATATAGTTAAGAATTCTATTACTTACCGTTGCTATTACTGGTTTGGCATTATCATATATATAAAAATCTTAAGCTCATTTCTTTAAAAATAGACATTTCTAAATTGATCAAAACAATGACATATGTAATGAAAATCAAAAATTTAAATAATCTATAGAGTATGAGATACCAAATTATTTCAATGAATTTAAATTTTTTTTACGGACAATTTATTGGTTCAGATGTCATTCTAGCAGTCATTTTTTTCAGTCTTTGGTTGAAACAATTGTTTGTATTTACTTTTTGTATTGTGAGTATTTACTTTCAAAAATTAGCAATGAAAGAGATGTTACGAATTTTGTCATTCTAAAAAGCATTTGACAACCTCTTTTTTGAATAGATGTATTTTTATTTAGTAGCTTCCATTTAATATTGTTACGAATCCGTAATGCTGCTTCCCAGCATAGTTTGATCCATCGTCGGAAAGAAAGTTTTAAAGACATCGGTACGGGACGGCGTCCAGGTGGAGCGTCGAAGGTCCCAGAGCTTGGCGACAAACTTGGCGACGAATTTGGCGACTTTGGCTCCAAAATAGATAATACCCGAAACTTCCAGAATTTTCCCGATCCGTCCAGTAGGAACCGAGATACGCCTCGAACGTTCCTGATTGGTTGAGAGGCTTCTAGCCCCACCGCCTGAGACCTATAAAAAGGAGCGGCCGCCGCTGCCGGAAGGTACACGACGGAGTAGTCCGAATACGGAGAGGAAAAGTCAGTAATCCGAGCCAGAGTCGGAGAAGTAGAAGATAGAGTAGTCGGAAGCGACGGAGTCAAGCTAGTGCTGAGCTGAGCTGTGCGCTACTGTCTGCAGTAGATTCTGGTTGTATGCTGCTATGTGTGCTGTTGTATGCTACACGTCTCGGGTGAAGATAATCGTCTTCTGTGCTGTATATAGTTGTCGCTTTGTGCTGTCCTGTGTGTCTTCGTGTAAATAAACGTCGTTGTTCTTTTTCCATTGCCGCCTGGTTATTGAGCGTTCTCCACACCATATAATTTCCACTATCCAAATGAACCCCGGTAAAGAAAATTTCGTAATAATATGTTCTTTTAAATTTATCCATTCAAACAATATAACAAATCTAGCTTGATTTAACAACATTTATTATCTTATTTTTCTGCACTACTTAACATTGTCTTATTCTGTATTCTTTAAACTAAACAGTGTATTCTATAAAACACTGTTTTCAACTCTTTTAGAATTCAACTTTTAGTAAGAATAATTATGCCAAGTAATTTAATAATGAAGCCAAGAACAATTTTTCGAAGGAAACATAGATCAGCTCAATTCCATTGGTGAAGGAACTTCTGGGCGTGGCCTAAGATGCAATTTTTGGCTACTTCATTCGTTATCATTGAACCATTTAGATGCCAACTTTTCATTCATTTATGACTGAGTACGTTCCAATACTTCTATAAATATTCATTAATAATTTTTTTCTTTTTTAAATCGGAATAAATCCGGACTTGAATGGAAATCCATGCTGTCATTTCATTTCATATCGCTTAGTTTCGCTTTCATTTAATGAAAACAGGCTTTGAAAATTATATATTTTTGAAATGCATCCATCTGATAAACGTTTGTATTCGGAAAAAAGCTGTTTATAGTTTTAAGTGAGAATGATAATAATATATCTTTTTAAACTAAAAGGCATTTTAAGGATGGAAATGTTGCCTTATGCGTTATACAAACGCAAGTTGAGTTTCGAAGATTCAATTTTTTTTTTAATATTGTATGGGAGCAAATATTTAAGTTTGATTGGATTTAATATAAAGGTTAAATAAATCCTTGTTAATACTCGAACTTAGTTATACTTTCTGATATTTCTAACACCTTTTATTAATCTTTTCTTAAAATCGAGATTTTTTAATTTAGAAGGGAACTACAGTCAATCTCTAATTTTTCCACTAGTGAATTATTTTTCTTCCACTATACAGATTTAATTCAATATTATTGATATAAAATTTAAAAAAATTATTTTAAACAACTCGCATATTTTAAATTTCTTCATAAAACTGAATTGTTATAAGTTATAATACGGGCGAACTAACTGAACTCCAAAAGTAACAAATTTAGTAATAAAATTTGGAAATATATAATATGATTATCGCATAAAATTTTATACAAAATAAAAGATACAAGGATTTTACATTGGAAAATATTGAATATTCAGCAAAATTTAAAACAATTAAGGATAATTCTAATAGTAAATAAGTCATTGAAATAAATCTAAAGTTAAAATATTATTTATCCATTTTTTTAAAAATAAATACGTGAATGACAAATAAACTTCAAAACATAAAAATTTTATTTATCCAACCAACTTTGAAAGCGCATTTAAATAGCACAAAAACTTTTTTTTAAACAAAGCCTCTAACAAATTTAACAAACGAATGTTAATAAAAATAACTCAATCTGTAAACATCATTATTTTTAAAAGTCTTCAAAATTCTTTTAGCACATTAACAAAAGAATCTTAAATCATTAATTTCTCTGAGTTCCTTTTAGGAAGATAACTCGGAAAATTCTTTTGAATAATAAGTAATTTTACCAAATATCAACACGAAGAAGAAACATGAGAGGTTACGCATTACACGATATCAAAGCTATTTTCAAAAGTTCTATTTTCCTATAATAATTGAAAGGTAACTAAAGTTGTTGTTTATAGGAAGCGAGCCAAACTCCTTTGTTTTTGGTGTTGTTTCTAGAGCCTCTAGAAATTTCCAAAGAATCCTGAGAAGCAGCATTCATTAGATTAGGAAGCTCTACTCTGCAGCTTTTTGTTCAACGCATTTAGTACAAACGTATTCCTCGGAATATTAATGAGAGGCGGAATTTTTGGCAGATAAATCAGTTTCAAGAAATCTGTCAGAAATCAGCGTGGAAAGTCTATCGCCTTTCCGATTTCCCAATAGTTTCCTTCCAGTTAATTGTCTTTAACACTGAAAACGAGACGGCATTATTACTTTTCTATGAGCATGAATAATTATTCCCTTTAACAAACTGAGCTCTCATGCTGAATCTGGAAGTCGATAGTTTCCAGAAAACTCGCATTTCTATTCTTCGGTTCAATATCTGGGATATGTTGTAATAGCTTTACATGGTTCTTTTGTATTTATTCCTAGATATTTAGTTTGTTTGTTTGAATCTTTTCGAATTTCCCCACTACAATAGGAATAGAAGAAGAAAGTCATAGCGGCAGTGACGAGTCAAGGTAATCATGACAGAGAGAACTGATGACTTAAATTATTAACCTTTTGCTTTCGGAAAGATAATCCGATGCATAATTACTCACTTAATACGTGGACCTGATTATTACACCATAAAAAAAATACATGCAACTGTTTTAAGTTGAGTTTCTATGAAAAATGAATCTACATCTTTTTAATATTCTGTAGGTATTTTTAACAATCAAAATTTAAAAAAATAAATAAATAAAATGTCAAAATGGGGCCCTATCCGGAATAGCGACTGAGAAAAGACGTTCAAGTAAAAAGGGCTAAGTGAATAAGTTAAAACTCAAAAATTGGGGAACAAATAAAGACAGAAGGATTGCGTCTGCTCAAAAGGGAATATACCGAAACAATTTTTTTTTTTTATTTCGCAAAATGAGAACACATTTGCATCATAATTTAAAATTTAGACCACTGGATATTTCTGGGGTTTTTCAAAGAGAAACGTTACATAAGAGAAGTATTCGTTGCGTCGTTCCCTCTTTGAGAGCTCGGCTATCAAGCGAGAATTTAATTCTAATTCTTGGTAGAGAGCAACATTTAATTCGAATTTGTTATATGATCAGAAAGGGATCTTTCTACTGAGTCTTCAACTAAAACTTTTAAGTATTTCTTGCTAAGACTTCAATACCAGAGCATTGATATAAAAGCAATTTCCAGGGAACTGCGGGTAAATTAGCAGAGTACTGATAAAAAATAATTTTGCTAAATATTACTTCACAATTTCACTATAAAGTAGTTTTGAGATTTTCCTTAATTTCAAATTACGAAGTCATAATATAAAAAGATTTGCCAAAATTATTTTGTTGAATAATATGTTTCCATAAGTGTTTTTAAAGCTTTCAAAAATATCGAAAGTATGAGTATTTTTTTTTTAAATCCAAAAGTTAAATCCTTTTTCGATAACTATATTTTCTATATGTTTATTCTGTGAAGATCAAGTCAACTGTAAATCTCGATTATTAAATTCATGTCCGATTTAAAATGATCAATTAAAATTAGAATAATATCTCTATTTCAATAGATAATTTTTGACGAAAGTTCTTTTTTGCTGTTTTTTAAGAATCTAATTTATCTACATTTTGAAAAAAAAATCTGAATATTGTTTAAAATTTGGAAAGCAGATTGCAAGTTATATCATATCACATTGGACAAATCTCCAAATATCGTTAAACCCAATAGCATTCTTCGCTCTTGGCTATGAAATTTAAAAAGCCGAATAAAGACACCAAATAATAAAATAAAATTCAACAAAAATGTTTTAAAAATAATAACAAAATCAAAGCATAAATAAATAGTTACACAAAACATTAAGTAATTAAGCGAAAATGATATTAAATATATCCTTTTCATCTAATTTAGTAACCTCTACGAATTTTTTTTTTCTGTAAGATAAGTTATTTTTACTTTCTTATTTTACTTGCGTCTATTTCTTTGCTGATTTATTTTTCACATAGTTAAAAGAATAATGTGTCTCATATTTTCAAAAAAACTTTGTTTCTTGTTTTGGAAGGACATTTTTTTATAAATTTTAAACGAAAGCTGCATTTGAGATTTTAAAAATTCCTATTTATTCTTAGTAAAGTTTCTTAATATACTAAAATGCCCATTAAATTATTTTATTCAAATATGTGCGTGTTTTTTATTTATTTTAGTTATGTGGATATTGTGTATAATTCGTGGAACACTTGCGGAGGGTCGTTAAGTAAAACATATTAATTATTTTTGCGAATCTCGGGGAGGCTTGTTATTTGGAAAAAGACTCTTCTGCCCCAAAAATTAAAAAAAAAAGTCCATTCTTAAGAGAATTCTTTAAGAATGGTTTATTACCATAACAAAGAGAAGAATGTAATCTTTGTTTTGTTTTGAAAGCTACGGTTTAGTAAAATTATCAATTTGTGGAAAACGCTGCTTGATAATGAATGGGTTTAAATTTCGGACAAAAAAAAGGAAGCAAGCGAGAAGTGTGTTTTTATCTAATGAATGTCTTCGAGATATTTTCACCCTCTTCTTAAAATATCCAGTAATAATAAAATGCACTAGTTAGAAGACTCTTAACTAGGAAAAAAAGAACAGCCTTAAGTATATAAATAATTTACAACAACAGTGATTATTTTGTGTACGTTTTAAATAGCGAAGAAAAGTTTTCTTACACTCATTTAAGCTTAAGCAAATAATTAATATAAAAATCTTTTGGAAACGCTTTTAGTAATGTATTAAAGAAGTAAAAAAAATAGCAAGCATTTATTATTAGTGGAAGAAGAACGACTTTTAACCAACTTTAATAGAAAGTATGAGTTTCTTATGTGTAAATGATGGGTTTTTTAAAATTTAAAATTGATCTTCTAGAGGTGCAATATAATGTATTCGAAGATGCTCATTTTCTTACGAAATGTTGAAGGCATATATAAAGTCAAAATAAAGAAAAACAAATAAATGGAACACATCTTTTATAGAATTTTATTTGGAAAATTTATGAAAATATGGACCCAATTTCTTCACCATAATTATATACTTATATTGTTATTGTATATACTGCTCAACAGAAATTGATCTCTTTTCTGCTTTTTTGTATGCTGTTATCTTTGAGAAAAGTAAGCATAAGGACTTAAAAACAGTCCTTTAATACGTGCTAATAAAATGTTATATATATATATTCGAGTTCGGGCCAACAGAGGAATATCTTCATGAAAATTTAAATAAATATTAAATTTCATTTCGGCAAGATTCAATATCTGCTGTAAAGAAGATTTTGTTGCAGAACCTGATGTTGACTTAAAAGTTTGAGCTCTGCCCTATCAGCTTGCGACTTTTCATCTTAAAAGCAAAGTATTCAATATTAGAAGGGAAAAATAAATACTAGTGATAGCGAGTCCAGATTAATAAGTTATAGCATTATAAGTTTGATTATCTTTTAAAGTTAACTTATTTTATCCCTTATCAGTCAAATTCTATTAAGATAATTTTTAAACAAACGAGACATTTGCTGCCATAGCAGAAAATAATTTTTTGAGCTGCAAGAAGAACAATAAGTATCAAGGGAGGAGGAGGAGAATCATTTTTACCTTGTGAAAAACAAAGTTAAATTACAGAATGACAAAAGGAATTGTCTTATAATGAACAATTCAGGTCAGAAAATACTTATATAGTCTCCGCTGGTTTTTAAATCATTATTTTAATATATTAGAAAATATGTCCTGGAGTATTTTTAGCGAAAGTATATTACAAGAGGAATCCAAAATATAATCCTTAGATTTAAAATTTTAGTGTTGCTCTGCCAAAAATATTACCCCACTCGAATTTTCTCACCAATTATATGAACTAAGCATTTGCAGTTGTTAATCAGAACCACACTCACTCTAGTTATTTTGCGAAAATGTTCACAACATTCTAATAGACAGATAGGTGCCCGAAATAATATTTTACTACCTGAAAATTATTTTATTAAGAAATATTATTTTACTATATTACTTAATATTTTTCAATATTTTGGAAGATATTGAAAAAAATTTGTGAATATAGAGGATACTTAATACCATCATCAATATTGAACAATCTGTAATAATCTTTAAAAGGCATTGAAATTTTTATAAGCAATGAAATACAATAAAATTCTGGCTAAGAATATCAGTTTTAGTATGATATTTCCTTTAATTTGAGAGTTTTAAAATTAAAAATTGTAACTTTTTTTATTAAAAACAGAAAATATTGTATAATTTTTACTATGACATATTGTATAAATATCCGAATATTGTATAAATTTTACAATGTTATGCTATATATGTACTACTTGATGCATCACACATGTACTGTGCGTTAATAGATATCTTATGCCACTTCACAATTAATTTATTTAAAAATTTATAAAAATCAAATTTTACTTAAAATGATTGTTGTTTCTTTATAACGGTGTTTGCTTTTGATAGTACTGTCATGTTCTTCGCCATGTTGTGAACATAAGTTTTGACGCCACTATCCTCTAGCAGGCTAAAATACAAAACATTTGCTCTGAATACAAAGGGTTGTAATTTTCTTGTAAAAGTAAATGTAAGGAAAGTATTTGAACACAATACTTAATGAAGCTTAAACTTTTTATTTACATACATAATAATTATTTATCTCGATATCTTAGAGACCATGTGACACATTATTTATCTCTTCGTGCTTTCAGTTTGCTTGCAAAATCGATGTTAATCCAGAATATAAGGCATGCACCAATGAAATTAAGTTCCCACTTTTTAAAAAAATTTCAATGATTGAAAAGGAAACCATAGGCCTAACAGGAATTCTAACTAAAAAAGTAATTTTCTTTGAATTTTGTTTCATTGATTTCAAAAACACTTCGCAACCGCATTACCAGTATGAAACATAAAACCAGTTTCGGATGCTTTCAGACCTCAACTTATTCCAAAATTTATCCAATGTTTGAACTGTCAACTATTGTAATCCAATTTATCAATATCCCCTTCAAAGTGACAGTATAAAAACTTCATGAAGCCTCTGTCAAACTAAATTAAGAAAAATTCGTGCATCGCGAAATTTTTTAGAAACCTTTCAGTGAATTGCATTTGAGCTGTTTTAAATCAAGTTTTTCCTCCTCTTTCGTGAGCAATAAATCCATCTGCCAGTTTAAGCAAGCAATGATGAAGTTTTTAATATCTTAAATGGAAAATAATAATTTCAATAATTCATAACGGACAGCTCATATTTTGCGAAATTAATATTAATGATAGGAGGATTAATTGATAACTACAAAATAATGAGGCAAATAGAAATGGAAGGTAAATTATTTTCAATTCTTAATAAATTGAATTTCGGAAGTATAATTCTGAGGTCCACGTTGTTAACCAATTTAAATTTCGGAAGAATAATGGGAAAGTTAAATGTTTCGCATAAAGATTCAACCCTTCTTTAGGTGAGGCTATTGCTTGATTTATATAAAGGGTGAATCAAAACTTTTCCTCAAATTTCGTGGGAAGGTAGGGAATATCTCAGAAAATAGATTTCCCATTGGAAAGTGCGTCCATAATCTTCATCTGCATGTACAAAAGGGACAAGGGAAGTGAACACAAGAAAGCAGTATAGTTAAGTGCTGATAATGTGACCTTTATTCTAACTAAGTGCATTCGTTATCAGTAGGTGCTCAAAATTGCCACTGTTTACACGAACACTGAATTCACAGCACCGTTGCATCGATCAACGAACATTTTCAAAAACTTCTGGCATATCCCAGACAATGCCTGTGGTATATCCACCGAGATATGTGGTATCAACATGACGGAGCTCCATACCGTATCTCGGTGTAGCACGGTTGTTGTGCGTGTTTACCTGAACGCAGAAGTGAGTCGAACGCTTGGCCACCCAGGTTACCTTGTTTATCTCCCATATATTTCTTTTTGAACCGCGCCGTGAAAGTACATGTGTACGAGACCCCAGTTAAATGAACCTTGTTGATCGCATACTGACCGCCGCACAAGATTCTGTCCGTGATATGCCAGGTGTTTCTGAAAATGTTCCGTGGTCATTGCAATGGCGTTGTGAATCCAGTTTTCGTGTAAATGGTCACAAATTTGAGCACCTATTGTTATCTTGTACTTTATCTTGTTGGAACAAAAATCACATTCGTTACCACTTAACTGTACTGTTTCCTTGTGTTCATTTCCCTTGTTTATTTTGCGCATACATGGCGTTAGAGGATATATTTTCCTATGCGAAAACGGTTTCCAGATGTATTTTCTACATCCCCACGAATTTTGAACAAGTTTTGAATCACCCTCTATATTTTTTTTAATCTGAAATAACTTAATTTTTTTTTTATAACTACACACTTAAAATATATTCATTTATTTAAATGAAATAATTTATTTCCATAGCGTTTAATGAAAATTCTTTATATATTTTGTAAATTTGTGTAACAAAGAACAACTATTTAGAAGTCATTGTGAATGCAGAAAAAAATTAATAGCATTAGAGGTACCGATTTTAAAGAAATGGTTGGAATTTCACAAAAAAATTAACACAGCACATAAAATCTATTTTTTTATATGAAACAATTATTTGATTATTCCAGAACTCGTATAACGTTACCAGATTTATTTAAACCTATTTTTGAAACTAGACCAAAAACATCAGTAATCCACCTCTAATGAATTTCTTATTTTTCAATAGATGTTATCTAAATCTAAAAAAATGGAAGGAAGGCAAAAATATATATATATATGTATATAAAAAGACTGCGCTTTTAATTAAAATTTACTTTGAACTTTGCAGTTTCAATTAAAATTACGAGATTAAGCGTTAATTGATTTTTTTCTATGAAAATCTTTTTTCTTGTTAAGAGTCTAATTAGCAAATTATTTTATCAATTATTTAAAAATGCTTCGGACCGTGAAACAGTATCTCTGTCTACTCTCTTGATGTTTAGACAGCATGTGAATTTTATGTTTAATTTCTTAGTACAGCAAAGAGAAAATTGTATTTGTCTGTAATCAATGAACCTTTATCAATGAACAGCATGTGAATTTTATGTTAAATTTCCTAGGACAGCAAAGAGAAAATCGTATTTGTCTCTAATCAATGAACCTTTATCAATGAACAGCATGTGAATTTTATGTTTAATTTCCTAGGACAACAAAGATAAAATTGTATTTGTCTCTAATCAATGAACCTTTAACAATGAACAGCATGTGAATTTTATGTTTAATTTCCTATGACAGCAAAGAGAAAATTGTATTTGTCTCTAATCAATGAACCTTTATCAATGAACAGCATGTGAATTTTATGTTTAATTTCCTAGGACAGCAAAGAGAAAATTGTATTTGTCTCTAATCAATGAACCTTTATCAATGAACAGCATGTGAATTTTATGTTAAATTTCCTAGGACAGCAAAGAGAAAATTGTATTTGTCTCTAATCAATGAACCTTTATCAATAAACAGCATGTGAATTTTATGTTTAATTTCCTAGGACAAAAAAGAGAAAATTGTATTTGTCTCTAATCAATGAACCTTTATCAATGAACAGCATGTGAATTTTATGTTTAATTTCCTATGACAGCAAAGAGAAAATTGTATTTGTCTCTAATCAATGAACCTTTAT
>JAPMOR010098162.1:0-13893 GCA_026543865.1 Argiope aurantia | reverse complement strand
GCATGTGAATTTTATGTTAAATTTCCTAGGACAGCAAAGAGAAAATTTGATTTGTGTCTAATCAATGAACCTTTATATTCGAAAACAGATATAAATCTGCAATTTCAGAGAAAGAAAAAAACTACTATCCAAATTTTCCTCATCTATTTTGAAATGTAATATTAAAGGGATATTCATGAAATATTAAAAACGATTGAATTTCTTCTAATATTGTTAGCTAAAGGAAGAAAGATTCTGTTTATTATCTGCTATGCTCATATGAAGAATAAAAAAGAAAAATGTAGTGAAGAGTACCACAAAAATTAAGATGCATTTACAGAAGAATGAAGCTAGCTAGCTAGTAATGTGTGTAATGATACTATTTTGCTATAGAACTAGACAATATTAAGAAGCCTAGATACAGAATAAACAGAATAGATGTGACATTATTAAAATAACACTCTTTTAGGGCTAATCAAATTTTAGTGCCTGAAAATTTGCATATGAAAGAATCATGAAAATCAAATCTGCATAAAAAATTTATTGAAATTAAATACAATAAATAACGACAATATATCAGCTTGTCGGGAAAGGCGGCTAGTATGTATTATAATTTCTATAAAAGATGAAGAAAGGCAATGATAGAAAATTGAGAGAAATGTATATTCTCAGATTATTGGAAATGGAAGAAATCACAAGTATTTAATCCTCTCATTATTAAAAAAATGACCATAAATAACAATTAACTAAAGATGTAAAATTAATCAAAATAAGTTTGAAAAAATATTATATCATTTAAACTATTTTTAATTCCAGTATCTAGAATTTTATCTACTGTATTAATTCTTCTTCTGTGGTTCAAGTATAATATTAAGACTATAATTCAAAGCTTTAATGGTTTTAAAAATTAGTATTTCAGAACTCAGCAATGATTCAATGATTATAATGCAAGGATTTAAAAAAAATTCTTGAACTTCATTTGCTCAAAGTTTCTAACGATGTGATTTTATAATAATTATTCACTTATTTCTGCATGTTTAAAATTGTTTAAATATTCAACAACTACGTTGTCTCAATGATAATTATCTATTATAATATTTTCAAAGCTTATATTTCCGTTAATCGATAAATTTTTGTAGTTAAGTTTTTTTATTCTTAAGATTATTCGAGTTCAGTACCTCGGAATACTGAAACACCAGAATTCCTTTCAAAAATAAAAAAGGAAAAACAAAATGTTTACCACTCAGCCAAAAATAGAGATGACATCGTTGCTTTTAAAGAGTTAATAAATAAAATATAATCCCTCTTAGCTGATGGCTACTAAGTAACTATATGTTTGAACACTCTGGCACACCCTTTTGTTCTAAGAAAATATCGTTGTTCGCTCAAATTCAACTGAGAAAGCGACTCTAACGAAGAAAGCACGTGTCTCTGTTATTCAATCAATCGCAAGAAAAGGTGGAGGAATTGCACAGCGATATCCAGGCGTCAGTCGTAGTTTCGTTGAATGGAGGTTTGGAGCTTTTTAGCATGAACAGAGTTAATTTGAGTAAAAATTATTTTAAGAATTTATAATATTTATGATAATAAATTGTAAACGAAAAAGTAAGTAAAGTAAAATAATTTTCTATATCAATACATCAATAAAACTGCATTAAAAATTGATTAAATTTATTTTTATTTCATACTCATATTAAAAGCATGTAAAATAAGAAAATTTAAAACACAATCACAACAAACGCTTTCAAATATCTTAAAAGATTTATTCTCTTTAATGAGATAGAGAAAAATGTTAAAAAAGCACTTCAATTCATGCTATTTAAAAACACTTTTATAAAAAGCGTATTTCTTTAACCCCAAATCATGGGCGTAAAAAGAGCGTTAAGACTTAAAATTAAAAAAACATAGTCATTTAAAGGAGCTCATTTACTAGAAAAATATTAACACGGTTTTAGGCATACTAGCATTAAAAAAACCACATTCTTAGCATAACTTCACAATATGGCAGTCCTTTTTCAGTAACTCTAATGTTGAATGTAATGAGGTGCAGATTAAAAAGCGTAAGAAGATTTCACGTTTGAAAGTGCGGATGCAACAGTATAAAAGAAACAGCAGCAAACTATTTCCTCCTAATGAATTCTTTCCAGCCTTCTTTGTGAATATCTTCCTTTCCCCTGAACGGTATGTTTATTTATTTCAAGCGCGTTATATTTAATGCTCATTATTAAAATTCTGAAACTTGTAGGAAAAAATAGGGGAAATTTTAGAGTAAAATAGGAGAAATGCTGGGAAAAATAGGGAGAAATGTTCAGCAACATAGAGGAAATTTTAATAATAATTTTATGCTTACATCTTCCTCCTGTCAGAGCAGAAGATATAATTTGCGTTGCCAAAATTTTCATTCTAAAGTTCAACCCTAAAAAATATGTTTGGGACTTGCGTAATAGCTTTTTTCAGCGGGTTTTATAAGAACAAAAAACCTTCTGGATTTTCCCGAGGTGCTAAAATATTTTTAGCTTAAAAAATAAACAAAAATTAATAATGGTTACTTACAGAAAGGTAATCTAATATTATCTTATACAACTTCATTTTTCCAGTCATCTAATGCTTGCTGGTTCCAATGAATTTTTGAAATATAATCGAATGTTGCTGTGAAATCGATCGCTGCGTTCACCTTTTTCCAGACCATTAAATAATTCCACCTTTTTTCATTTCATTCGTTCTTTTATCTTTGATTTGTCGAACAATGCTGAGTTTTTATTTCAGTTATTTATTGTCATTCTCGATGTTTTTTGGAGGGGCCCTGATATTTTAGTAGAGGCCCTTTTTGATTGGATGTTTACAGAGAAGATTTAAAAGGAAGAGTCATTTTCCAAAATATTTGACTCTTTTTCCTTATTTTGTGTTTTGGAAAGAAGCTAACAAACGATATTTTAAAATAATAAATTTAATATAATTGTGTTATACATAAGCCAATGGGAGTGGTCTCCTTAAAATGTTCTGGCATATTCTCCAATAAAAGTATCATTAACCGACCACCCGCAAAAAAATTGTGGAGTTAAAATAAAACCGAAAACGCCTTACATGGCGTTGGTATACAATAATTACGAAATATTAACCTTGAAATAAGCCTTTTGATTTAATCAACTATTTGATCCTTGGCGAGGTTTTTTTGTGATTAAAACCTCTTATGCGGTTAATGGTATCGGAAAATTCAATTTGTGCTTTAGGCACGTTTTTCCAAAATTTATTTGAACCAAAATACGTTTGAAACCAAAATTTGACTCAAAACTACAAATGTAGCCAAAAAAGGTCATATTCAAGATTTGAAATTTTTAAATCTTTATGTTTTTGAGTTATTGTGTTTAAATGCTTTTGAAGGTACATCAAACGAATCGAACAATTCTCGAGCCCTTGTAAATTTGGCTTGAAATGTGAAAGGTTTCTTCAATTTGTTAAAATCGTGTACCAAATTTTTGATCAAAATTTGATAGAAACCAACAAATTTAGTTTAAAAACCACATACCAAATTTTATTCGTTATTGAGTTATTTTTTGTCACAAGCAGGAAGACATTTTCTAAAAAAAAAGTGTTTTTCAAACTAAAATAGGCCTAAAAGAAGGAGACTCGTCGTAATAAGGATTTAGAATAATTTGACGATCACAATACTTTCTCTACATTTCGTATGTGAGAAAGTAAAAATGACAAGTCCCCAATTTTTAAAGGCAGTTTGAACCTTTATTATAAATAGTATTTGGGAGAGTAATTAATTATAAAGTTCTACAAAACATACTAGTTTCTATTCTTCTAAATTTATTTTGAAATTCTTTATTATTATTTTTTTTAAGTTTCCGCAGTCACATTTTTAGTATGAAATATAAAACCAGTTTCGGATGCTTTCAGAACTCATGTTATTCCAAAAAGTTATCCAATATTTTAACTGTCAACCATTGTAATGCAATTTATCAATAACCCCTTCAACCCTGACAGTACAGAAACTTCCTGGTGTGGTGTGGTGTGGAGAGGGGGGGTGCCAGCTCAGGTGTCGTCCTCGTCATCTGACCGCGGTTCAAAATTACGAGGTCCGTCCCAAAATAGCCCAAGTGTTGCTTCAAACGGGACGTTAATATAGCTAAACTAAACTAAACTAAGTACAGAAACTTCATAAAACCTCAGTCAAACTAAATTAAGGATGATTCGTGTATCTTGAAATTGTTTTAGAAATTTTTCGGCGAATTGAATTTCAGTTATTTTAAATCAAATTTTTTTCTTCTCTTTCGTAAGCAATAAACCATTTGCTAGTTAAACCTCAAACAACCAATGATGAAATTATTACCGCCGAAAATGAAAAACTACTCATATTTTGCGAAATTATTGTTAATGATGGAGGATTAATTTGATAACTACAAAATAATGAGAGAAATAGAAGTGGAAAGTAAACAATTTTTATTTCTTAATAAATTGAATTACGGAAGTATAATTCCACGGATCAGGTTGTTAACTAATTTAATTTTCGAAAGAATGATGGGGAAACTAAATGTATCGCATAAAGATTCAACCCTTCTTTAGGTGCAGTTCTTACTTGACTTATATTAGTCGTAGCTTTCTTTAAGACAGTATATGCAGGGTGATTCAAAACTTATAACTCAAATTTCATGGGAAGGTAGGGAATATCTCAGGAAATCGATTTCACACAGAAAAATATGTCCTCAAACGTCACCTGCGTAGACAAAATGGACAAGGGAAGTGAATACAAGGAAACAGTAAAGTGCTAACGAATGTGACCTTTATTCTAACAAATACATTCGTTACCAGTAGGTGCTCAAAATTGCGACCATGCACACGAACATGGGATTCACAGCGCCTTTTCATCGACAATCGAACATTTTCAAAAACTTCTGGCACATCACGGACAATGCCTGTATCCCCCTAACCCAGGTTACCTTATTTATCTCCCATGGATTTCTTTTTGTACCGGGCCATGAAAGACCATGTGTACGGGACCCCCGTCGACAGTGAAATGGACCTTTTTACCCGCATAGCGGTCACCGGAGGAATTGTCCGTGATATTATAGATGTTTTTGAAAATTTTTGGTGGCCAATGCAACGGCGCTGTGAATCCCGTTTTCTCTTAAAAGGTCAAAATTTTGAGCACCTATTGTGAAGTTGTAGTTTACCTTGTTGGAATAAAAGTCACTTTCATTACCTCTTTACTGTTTCCTTTTGTTCATTTCATTTGTCCACTTTGTTCATGCAGGTGACGCTTGAGGACATACTTTCCCATGTGAAATCGGTTTCCTGAGATAGTCCCTAACTTCCCAAGAAATTTGAACAAGTTTTGAATCACTCTGTATAGTTTTTAAATGTTCTGAAAATGTTTAATTTCTTTTTTTATAATTACACACCTAAAATATATTCATTTATTTTAATGAAATAATTTATTTTCATAGCATCGAATGAACATTGTTTATACATTATGCATATTATTTGTGTAACAAACAACATTTATTTAGAAATCATTGTAAAAGCAAAAAAAAAAAATTATAGTATTAGAGGTATCTCTTTTACAGTTTCAAAAATAAATTAGCGTGCTAAATCTCTTATATAAATATAATATACAATTATTTGATTATTCCAGAACTCGTATAACGTTACCAGATTTATTTAAACCTACCCTTGAATCTAGACGAAAAACATCAATAATGATTTTCTTATTTTTCAAGAGATGTTATCTAAATCTAAAAAAGTGGAAGGAAAGCTAAAATAAAATGTATTTTTAATTAAAATTTCTTTGAACTTCGAAGTTTTAATTAAAATAACAAGATAAAGAGATAATTCTTTCCTTTTTTCATTGAAAACGTGGAGAATCTAGATAGTTAATCATTTTATAATTTTTTTAAAAAAATGCTTCGACACTTGAGAGGGTATCACTGTCTACTCTTTTGATGTTTAGACAGCATGTGGATTTATTGTTTAATTTCCTAAAACAGTAAAGTCAAAATTGTATGAGCCTCTGAACAATGACCCATTATACCCAAAAGTAGATATAAATCTGCAATTTTAGAGAAAGAAAAAACTACTTTCCAAATTTTCCTAGTCTATTTTGAAATGAAATATTAAAGCGATTGAATTTCTTCTAATGTTGGCAGCTAAAGGAATAAAGAATTCTGCTCATTGTCTACAAAGATCATACAAGGAATTTAAAAAAAAAATGAAGTCACAATGTCACAAAAATTTAACATACATTTAGAAAACAAGTTACTACGTAGTTTTGAAATTAACTCGATAGATACTGAAAAGCTCCAATTTTCCGTTCAACGAAACTACAACTGACGCCTGGATATTGTTGTGAAATTTAACTTGACAATATTAAAAAGGTGTAAAAGCAGATTAAACACAATATATGTAAGATTATTAAAATAACACTTCTTTAATGTCAATCAAAATTTAATACCTAAAATTACGTATCCGAAGGAATAATGAAAATCAAATAGTGCATAAAACTTTTACAACTTAAATACAACTAATACTTATTATATATTAACTTATTGAGAAAAGCGGCTAGTAGACACTAAAAGTAATAGTTAAATAAAAGTTGGAGAAAGAACATAATTGAATATTGAAAGAAAACTGATTCTGCGAATATTAGAAATTGGAAAGTTACAAGTATATAATATACTCTTTTTTAAAGTAATTACTATAATTAACAGTTAAATACAAATTTTAAATTAATTTAAAAAATTTAAAATATTAAATCAGTTAAAATATTTTAAATTATATTATCTAGAATTATTTATCCAATCTATTAATTCTTCTTCTTCTTTGCTTCAAGTGTAATATTAAGACTATAATTCAAAACTTTAATTTGTTTAAAAAATTAGTATAGTAGAACTGAGAAATGATTCAACGATTATAATATAAATATTGAACTTCATTTATTTTGAGTTTCTAATGATGAGATTTTATAATCAATTCTTCACTTATTTCAGCATGTTTAAAAAATTTTTAGTGTTCATTAACTATTTGTCTCAATGATAATTATCTATTATAATATCTTCAAACCTTACATTTCCATTAATCGATAAATATTTGTAACTAAGTTTCTTATTCTTAAGTTATTTTTATTCATATTCCACAAAATACTGAAACACCAGAGTTCCTTTCAAAAATAAGAAGGGAAAAAATGTTAATCCCCTCCAAAAATCGAGATGACATCCGTGCTTTTAAGGGGTTAATAAACAAAACATAACCTCTCTTAGCTGATGGCTACTAAGTAACTATATGTTGGAACATATAGTTACTTAGTAGCCAGGGTTACTTAGTTGGAACACCCTTTTGTTCTAAGAAAACCTAGTTGTTCGCTCAAATTCAACTGAGAGAGCGACTCGAATGAAGAAAGCACGAGTCTCTGGTATTCAATTAATCACGACAGTAACGGAGGAATTTCAAAACGATATCCTAGCGTCAGTGGATATTTTCAATGAACGGAAGTTTGGATCTTTTCAGTATCGGTAGAGTGAATTTGAGATAAAAAAATTTAAGAATTTATAATACTTATAATAATAAATTATAAACGAAAAAAGTAAGTAAAATAAAATAATTCTCTAGTTTGAATACATTAATAAAAGTGTATTTTAAAATAACATGATAAAATTTAAATTTATGACAATATTCATTTTTAAAATATGTCTAATAACCATATTTTAAAGCTCAATCTCATCAGACGCTTTCAAATATTGTAAAAGCTTTAGTCTCTTGAATAAGATAGAGAAAAATGTCAGAGAAGCACTTAAATTCATGCTATTTAAAAACACTGTTCTAAAACGCATTTATTTTTTTGTCTCCAAACATGAAAAATTAAGACATGACAGAAGAAAAAACGCAGTCATTGAAAGAAGCTCATTTACTAGAAAAATATAAAAACACAGTCTTATTTTACAAACATAAAAAAACACATTCTTAGCATAACTTCACATTATCGCAGTCCTTTCTTAGTAATTCTAATGTTGAATGTAATGAGGTGCAGATTAAAAAGCGTCCGAAAACGCGGAGGCAACAGTATAAAAGAAACAGCAGCAAACTGTTTCCTCCTAATGAATTCTTTCCAGCCTTCTTTGTTAACATCTTCCTTTCCCTTAAATGGCATGTTTATTTATATCAAGCGCATTATATTTAACGCTTATTCTTCCTCTTGTCAGAGCAGAAGATGTAATTTGCGTTGCCAAAATTTTCATTCTAACATTCAACCCTAAATAAAATGCTGGGGCTTGCGTAATAGCTTTTTTCAGCTGCTTTTATAAGAGCAAAAAATAATCCTAGAATTTCCCGAGGCGGGAAAATATTTTCAGCGTAAAAAAAAAATCAACAATGGTCACTTACAGAAAGGTAAAGTAATACTATCTTAGACGACTTCATCTTTCTGATCTAATACTTACTGGTTTCAATGAAGTGTTGAGATTGAATCGAATATTGCTGTGAAATCGACCCTACTTTCACCTTGTTCCAGACCATTAAATAATTTCACTATTTATCTTTTCATTTGTTCTATTCTTTCTTATTTGTTGAACAAAGCTAGGTTTTTATTTCTTCCATTTATTGTCTTTTACGATAACATTGTTTAAGGCCCTGGTATTCTAATACATATTCTGGCATGTGTGGTGACACATGTGATTTGTTAAGTTGTAATTTTGGTGATGAGTGTACAGGAAAGGTTTAAAAAGATGAATCATTTTCCGAAATATTTCACTGTTTTGTCCAGGTTTTGTGTTTTGAAAAGAAACTAACAATCAATATTTTAAAAATTATAAATTTAATATAATTGAGTTATGCATAAAATATAACAAGATTCCATTTTTATGAAGACGAATTGTGCCTTATATAAATAAAGAGTTAGTAAGTGTAATAAAATAATAAATATAAAAAATACAATAAAATATTAATAACAGAAAACAATATACAGGTTGATAACAATTGAATTTAATGGGTTCAGAGCTCAACTGCTAAAAAAAAGTTTTAGGCTTAAGACAACGTTTAGTAAAGTGGCTATGGAAAATAGATATAAAAATAAAACAGCTCATATTCTCACGAACCGAAGCAAAAGTAATGCTCAAAGATGAATTTGCGGAAAAAAATAGGCCTAAAAGCTTAATAAAGGTAACTGGTACATAAAAATTTTTAAAAAACACAAAATAAAATTTTGGACTATTACATTTCTATTTTAACAGTTAATTAAATTGTAAAGAATTTTGAAATTCGCGTGTTTATTTTACAGTTTAAACTTCTTTATTTACATGTTTAGCTTGCAAAACAAGCTTAAGCCATTTCGTTTGAAAACGTTTATCTATGTAAAGTTTAAAAATACAGTATAGAATGCAAAAAAAAAAAAACGTCATATTTATGTTATACCTGCGTGCAACATTGCATAGCCCGTTAACTAGGATGTTTCAACACGATAAAAGAAAAACATAAGCTGTTTTAAACGAACTCGCAGTATTCTTCGCTAGAATTAAAATATGAATTTATTCAAAGCAGATATACAATTCAAGCAGACCCCGCCAAATTTGTTTTCTCTAACTGCTTCATTCCCTTGTGCAGGTAGGCCGCGGTGGCCTGGGGGTAAGGTCTCGGCTTCGGAACCGGAGGGTTTCAGGTTCGTGACCCGATTCCACCGAAGAACCGTCGTGTAAGGGGGTCTGTTGCACGTTAAATGTGTCCTGACCAAACGTCCTCCCGCTGGTGTGGTGTGGAGAAGGGGGTGCCAGCTCAGGTGTCGTCCTCGTCATCTGACCGCGGTTCAAAAGAACGAGGTCCGTCCCAAAAATAGCCCAAGTGTTGCTTCAAACGGGGCGTTAATATAACTAAACCAAACCAAACCCTTGTGCAGGTTTCCCATTTATGATAACTTTTTCAAGGAATGTGGATCTGCACAGAAACACTATCAGGGGTAAAGACCTTTGAAAATTCTTATTATTCAACTAAATATAATTTCAAAATTTTAATTTTCGAAAAATTAAATATGATTATCAGTCACAAATTTCTGCTTAACATAAAAGAGGTAAATTGTGAAGTTTTCTATTAATAACTCTGTGATATCTGACGGAAATAGAAGTACAAAAAGACATCTTACCAAGTGGCAGAAGATACATTTTTTTACGGATTTTGAAACAATAATATTTGAATATCTAGTACTATTAGAGCATATTTGCATATAGAGTTTGTCTTCAGCTTTCATGTATAAATCACTTAAATGAAAAAGACATTTTTGTTACCGATTTAATGAAGGATTTGTTTGTTTTGCTCGTTTTTTGTGAAAGAATTTTGTGATTATTTTTTGGTGCAGGCTGCGTATGTCAGGAGAAATCAGATTTAAAAGGGTTAATATTGATGTGTCTTTAAGTGAAGCAGAAACGAAGAAACTAGAAACATCATGTTATACCTATTGAAATATACATTTTGCCTAATGAACCTGATTAGAGATATCCAATCTCTAATCAGGTTCATTAGGCAAAATGTCTCTGCGAAAGGCATAATTAAAACCGAAATTTACTATGGGATGTGCACAGAGCTAAATGGTATTTTCGAAGTGATTCTATTGCTTCGTTAATTAAGCACAAAATTATATAGCTTTCATATTATATAGCTGTGAATAAATTTGCATAACTATGGTATTTTGATCATTTGCCCCATCCAATGCCAATGTTATCCTATGCATTTCTTTGAATAGAAGAAAATAAAAATAAGGTGTAAGGCTAAGTCAGTCGATTAATGTTTCACAAACTTGGAAACCCTATTTACTTTCTAAAGAAAGTGACAAAATTAAAATCTCTTTTCTAAGCTAGTTAATTTACGAGATGCCCCTCTAAGAATTTTCTAGAACTTGCATGAAACATTCTCCAGAATACTCTCATTGGCACCGAAGCTCACTTAAAACATGTTTGTCAGATGCGAAAATTTAATTATCCATGTTCCTATTTATTTCGCTATTATAACGTAAAATAAAAGAATTAAATTGCTTTAGTGTAATCAGACAAGAATTTCAATTTGATACTATAGTAACAAAAATTATTGAAATATACATAAAGGTGTTGAAATACTACAATTTAAAATTTACTGTTGCATTTATCAAAATATTTTTTCAGTCTTCATATTTTATTACCTTGACATATTTAAAATAAAGCCATAACAATTTCAAAGAAATTGTTATTTAAAAGTGCTGAAAGGAGAAATACCTGTTATATAATTACAGTTTGAAACATGAAAAAAAATTTTTTTTTTCATCACCTGAGCAAAATATTTAGATCCCAATGTTTAAAAGCACTGATGTTTTAATGCTTTTAGTGATTCGTTTCGGTATTAAAGCGTCAATATAGGCTTTGTGTGACCGAAACTTGTATTTCTATAACTCTTTCAATCAAAACTTTAAATATTTATATGCAAAAAATCTTTTTAAATTAAAATTAATTGGGATAAAATAATTGAAATAAATTAATGGGAATAATTGTCTCAATGTATCACATTCGACCCTAAAAATTCTATAAAATCCATATATTTCGAATTTAATGAAAGAGGACGCGTGCATATGGCAGTAGCAATTTATAAATGAATGATCGAACAAGTATTTTAAATAATGAAACTTAATTTAATTAAGATAGTCATTATTTTCAAATTAACGAAATTCTTGTTTGAAAAAAGATTTTTTTTTGTAATCAATAAATCATACTGTTATAAAATAATCGACATAAAAGTATCTATTAAAAATGCAAATATATTGATTTAAAAGAAATAATTTTTTTATAGCCATCGTCTATGAAATGATTATTATGACATAAATTGTGGAAAAGGTTATTTATCATTAGTCAAAACGTAAATTAAAATTTTATTGTATAATTCAAGTAGAAATAAAACATTCGATTCTAAAATATTTAATACAGCGCACATTTTTAATAATGTACTAGAATGTGAAATATTTTATTTTATGAATTTTCTGCACTTTAATACTTAAATTTACATCATTATTCTATGAAATTTGATATCAAATTTTGCAGAAATTGCTATAGGTGACATCATTCACTTAAAATCAAAATTTAATTAAAGCAATCGATAAATGATAATTCTGTCATGAGGACAATAAACTAATACTTTATCATTTATAATATTTATTTGTGTGATATATTAGAATTCTAGCATTCAAAAATCTATTAAAAAATTTCTTTACATACATGGCATAAGCAAAAGTAAATAAAAAATCTCTAAAAACCTAATGAATCACTTCGTGTCATTTTCAACAAAGAAAGCTCATTATGAAACCGGAAACGTTAGCACAGTTCTTGCCATTTTTCAACACTTTTAATTAAGATATCTCTCTTCCTTCAAAATGCAATTTTGTCGAAAACGTTTCTTTTGTCATTCCTGCTTCATTTAAAAGAAATGTTGCTAATGATTCTGAAAATGTTTCATTTTCGCTCTTGTTATAATTAGAAGTGGAACTTAACGATGTTGAAGCTATTTATAAATCAATTTTTTTCGGATAAAATGAATGAAAATGGCGTTCCTAAATGTATTTACTTAAATAATTTATTCTCCACCATTAAATGTTTAAAGGTTATGCATTTAAATTTCAACAGTTTTTACTGATGTTGTTGTTGTTGTTGTTTCCAATGCCACTTGCCATAGGCAAGCCCGCTGATTTGAAATCAACGATTTTAAGCCGAAAGGGAACGTCTCTTATTTTAGTAGCGCCAACGAGGGCCAAGAGTACGATTTTGCTACTCACGCATCACATTCGCTTGCACAGCCCCTTTTTAAAGGGGGGGCAAATTCACACATCTCACAGATAGAACAAATGAAGAACAAACATGCCCGAACCGGGACTCGAACCCGGGACGCCCAGATCACGGGGAAGACGCGCTACCCCTATGCCAGGACGCCGGCTTTTTACTGATGTTGCACATTTTATTAAATGCACAAAAAGTTAATACTTTTTTTTATTTCAATAACAGTAAATACTTTAAGTAAACAATTAATAGTAATAATTTATATGGCATAGATTGTCAATGTGCCATAATATTTAAAATAAAGAAGGGGTTATTTTTAACTTTTAAAACATTTTAATTAAATATATTAATATAATATTAAAGATTAGATGACCGTACACATGCAATTACAAACGGAAAACAGAGGAGGAAATATATCTTTTTCATCAAGAGAAAATGCATTGTATTATGTCTCGTAACAACATCGCTAAAGATCATTTAGGTTGTCACTAATCTGGTTTCTTTTAAATGACTAATTTTTTGCGAGTGATGTTAGTGATGAGACTCTGTATCAAGCTTATAGTGGTGCCATCTACAATGGCACTGTGTTTTCTTACCTACAATATATTAATAATAAATATAATGTACTAAAATAATAGTCATAAAGTTGTAATTATTAATTAATTCACACAATATCGTTTTCTTTTATTGAGATGAACTAATAATGCGAACTTTAAATACAATTAATAAAATGTACATCTTATTAAATTATTATGTTAATACAATTGCGTCTAATGTACTTCTTATTTCGCCATAATCATGTTTTGATGTCTGAGGTGGAAAGTGCCAGTAGAAAAATACTCGACATGGAAATTTAAAGGTTATAATTACGTTTTACTCAATTCGTGGGGTGTCCTAGTCATGTGATATCGGTCATGACGCTTCCTCTAGAATTTAAATATCGAATTGTCCTTTTTCTTGCAGAAAAATGTACAGTGTTATCCAAAATTTAATTGGTCTGTTGCACTTGCCGAATATGGCACGAGCTTCAGTTGGTTTCGTTAAATCTTATGAAAATATGAAATTATATTCTGATGATTAAAACTATGTTTTATAACAAAATATGCTTATAACAAAGGCGAAAGTAATAAAACTAACAACC
>JAPMOR010098118.1:170833-184348 GCA_026543865.1 Argiope aurantia | reverse complement strand
TTTTTTTTAAGTTCTTGATAATGAAATCTATTTTGCATTTTTAAAACCAGCATTTGCAAAGTAACATTAATGAAGTTCCTATTTTTATGAAATGCATCCTTCGTTGGAAAGATGCATAAAATCTAGTTTCAATTCTATAAGCATTCAGTTTATTTATGCTGGCATTTTAATATTATATGATAAAACTGTCCACTTATAGAGCTTCATTTTAGCTCAATTGTATTTTAATAATTCAAAATAAAATTCTTTTTGCATTATTTAGTATTTTTATTTACATATTTTTTATATAATTAGAGACAAACACAGTATTTGTGGAAGAAGAATGCAATAAAATTCTTTTTCTATTTCATTTTTTCCCCCTAAAACTATATGCAAATTCACAGGATGCATAGCATCATGAAAACCACTTAAGTACTTTAAAGTGTTTAATTTTCACAAAAAAAAAAAAAAAAAAAAAATAATTTTTATTATTTGTTTTTTCAAATGTTAAATACAATAAATCGAAAATATGGCCATTAAATTTTTTTTCCTGAATGTTTCAGAGAAGGAAAAAAGGTGAAATAGATTCAGGGTGTGCACACATATTAAGATAACGCTTAGTGACTTTTTATGCTCCACTCTTCTTTCTTCAACAATGTGAATTTCTATTTATTGAAATGCTATGTCATACTTACTGCAACTCAAAAAAAAATTTTTTTTGAACTTCAATTTTTACTGTTTTAAAATTAGTTAAGAATTTAATTTCATTTGTTTGATAAATATAAACTTAATCATTTATGTGTTGTTAAAGAAGATACATGAATTGGTCTGATCAACAGAAAACAGGGTGAATTTAGTGCACCAATGAGAAGTTACTCTAAAAACACTAAGTGAAGTCTCTTTATTATGTTAAACATTTAACCATCGTTCTTATTTTCTTATTAATATGTCATTTGTGCGCAATCCTTTGAATGCCTATTAAAGGGATTTTACTATTATATTGAATTATAATTCATTGCAATGTGTAATTATATTAATAGGTTGTATAAAATCCACTATGATGAAATTTTAATTTGAAGACATTAAGTTTTCAATAAATTGTAATTTCTTTTGTAATTCTCTCATCATTTAAAAATTATAATTTATTGGTCCAATTCATTTCATCTTAATTTTATTTCTTTAAAAATTTTCAACAGGGTGCATAGACTAACTTAAAAGAATAAGAACCAACCTTAACCTAATATATATATATATATTTTGTTATAGAACTATAATTTCGAATAATATAATATTGGGCATTAATTAAGTAAATGTCCAATTTTATATAAATATACATGTAGAAATAGATTACAAATATACTATCAGTAATCGCTGAATATTCTTCACTAACATTAAAATGTTTTGTTAATGCAGGTTTTGTTTGTAAAATCTGATTAAAAAACTTTCATCACATATCTTGAATTATTTAATTACACTGCAGGTAGTAGCATAAGGGGAGGGAGGGAGATTATACTGATACTTCTTTAATATTTCAATTCCTGGAAAAAGATTAAAACCTTAATCAAACATATCTAGAATATAAAAATCATGCTAATTTTATTAAATATGTAAATAAAAAATTATTCCTCATAAGAGATTTTACTAAACACTTTCAATTCATTTAATTTTTTGATTAACAACTTTTCCCAAATAATTAATTATGCTAGTAATGAAAAGTTTACTGCTAGTCGAACAAATAAGTGCATTAGCTTTATATTCAATTTCCTTTTCCAAGAGAAATTTCTTTTTCTGTAAAGAAATCAGAGTCTAACATTCTTTATGTCATTGTCAATTATTTCTTTCACCAAAAGTACACAATATTTTGAATGAGCTGATGCTGCTAACTTTTTCATTTCTTTAATAATGTTTACTGAGTGGAAGCAAGAATGAAAATATCTAAAACTACACATTTTTTAAATTTAAAACTTTCAAATAAAGAATTTTAAAAAAACTTATCCAGTTTCATTTTCCTTACATAAAAATTATCGAAATCGGGTAAAAGCGATTTGACTAGGAAATCTATAAACTGAATGAGAATAGCATCTTCATTCCATCTTCTATCCTTTCTGATGAAACTACAGCACAGAACATGTTTTATTTTTCACACTTGTTTGTTCTTTGCTAAAATAATATTTCTTAATGATGCAAAATTTATTGAATTCATTATACATTCCAATATTTTTAAAATAAGCTTCTGGTAATTCATACTTGAAAAGCATATAATGTTATCAGATATTGCTTTTGAATTGTTTGATAGTGCTTTATACTTTTTTGTGGAATTTATGTCTTTCAATAATCTATCTTTTCTTATGGCTTAATCAAATATCGAACACAATACATTGTTTAAAAAAATCAAACTAGCCTTAGCAATTTACTGGAGAAGTAATTTCAACTGAGAAATTTTCTTTTAAAACTTTAAAAAGTACGATTGTTATTTTATTAACTTGCATTTATCATATACATAAAAACACAAAAGTGGGTCTTAACTGACATATTTGAAGAATTGGCTTAATGTACTCTGTCATAAATACATGTGAAAATACCTGAGAAGGAGTCACTACTGCTTCATTGTTACTTCCTAATGAAGGATAGTCATACTTTTGTCTCTCCGACCCGCCACGATGGCACACGGATTTAAACCATAAAACTGAATGACATGACCGCCGCAACAACAACACTAGTGGGAACTGTGCTTGAGTCCAAAGGGCCATCACCAGCTATGGTACAACCCTCCCCGAAGGAAGTACGTCCCATCATCGATGAGAGGAGTCAGATCTCCCACCTATTTGTGCACCCTCCAGGGTGGCGAGATCCAACCACCATCCCGGAAGTATCTCATCCTCATTTCAAGATGCCCCCCTCGGGGGTTCCTAATGAAGGTTATCACCCCTAACACTGCCTAAAAATTAGACATCTTAAGCAAGGTTGTGAATGAAACTAGTACACAGATTTTTATTTCCAGAGATCCAGAATAGGGGGGGGGGGACCTGAATATGCTTTAAAACTTATTGGATAAACATAATTTATGGAAGAGCTACAATTTTAGAAATAAGATAACTAAACAAATTTGCTTTATCTAAGACTTTAATATTGATCTATACTTAGATGCTAAAACTGTGTGCCACATTTTATTGATATAGCACTTTGCATCTCAAGATATTTTTGTGCACTTGTATTCAGATGAACAAAAACAAAGAGAATAGATTTCCTTCAAAAGATTAAGAAATTGCTGCCCAAAGCGTTTTCTAAGTTATTATGTTCATCAATAAACATAATACTACAAATGTGTTATTCAGAGGGTGAATCATGGATATAGGGCAAAATCTCAAGTTCGATTATTTTGGAAATTACAATTCTTTCTCTTAGAATAATTCATAAACGAAAAAGTAAAAAAGAAATTTTATTGGCATTTATTCTTTTTGAAGAGTAACAAATAACCAACACGTAACTTTTGAGCATTAAGAACATTTTGCTTTATTTTTATTTTTGGAAGCCTTGAATCATTCAGTATACTTACTTTTAAGAATCCATAATGAATCAAATACATATTTTCTAGCATATTGTTAAGTTCCAAACTTGTGCATAAAAATTAATTGAAATAAAAACACTAATATAATTGTAAAATCACTAAGTGGCACTGAAATATAATTAAAAAATTATTATAAACAAGTAATCATGTGCAGAAAAGCAAAGATGAGCTGAAGTTACTGTTAAAAACATAACATGAACACATACAATTGTTTCTAAAAAGAACGGATTATCTCCATATCTAAACAAGCAAAAGGAGTTGAAAGAAGAATCAAGTAAATAAAAAGGATATATTTTCACCATTCTACCAACATGTCCTTTAAATTAAGATAAAACTTTTTTCACTGATCTCCAAATTCATTAAATCTGTTAAATATTGAAAGATCCGACATCGCTAAGAAAATATAGCCAATAATCATAATAATAATATAGCATAGTATGATGAAACATTTTTTTCATCAGAAGTAAATGAACAAGTACATAAAAAAATAATAAGGAACTTTTAAGGCCATTATTTAAGGATTAAAAAAAATAGTTTTTAAGGACTTTTAATAACGGCACACAACTCAAAACTGTTATTTTTCAGGAATCATATTTTAACAATTTTTGTTTTTTCTCATGTTGACTTATAGTCCTCCCCCCCCCAAGTGAGATATCTCTCTAGATACAAAGATTTGTTCTGATTGGCAGAACAATTTGCAGCATAAACCATTGTAATTAAGCAAGCAGTTGCTATTTGATATTAGCTATGAATTTTTTAAATCAAACTTCAATTAGAAGTTAAAAAATAAAAATAGAATTTCGATGAATTTTTCTGTCATTTAAACCAATTTTGTTTGAATGAATGCATTTTTTTCTTCAAAAATTATTTTTACTACGTTTTAAAGATTAACAAAAGAAGCTTTTCATTTAAACTAATTTTGTTTGAATGAATGTATTTTCTTCTTTAGCTTTAGCAATTTAAAAATTAGTTTTGAGCACACTATGTAATAATGATTTTAATTTTAAAGAAATTCAAAACATTATCATTACCTAATTGAATCATTTAGTCATATGATTTTATCACTGACTACCACTTAAGAATGCAGTCACTTTGAGCAGCTCATTTGTTTAAAAAATTCTCTGATCCACTTTGAATACACTCACAGATTCTCAACTAATAAATAAAACCATTCAATCGACTAAACACTACAGCCAAACAAATGTATTCCATTCTTTCAAGCAGTTACAGAAGTCTTGCGCATGCTCATTAGCTACAATTCAGGAATCTCATGGAAAAGAACTGTATTGCAAATCGAAACTGAACTGATGAATGCATGGGGGGAAAAAAAAGATGAGTTACCGCATTACACAAAAGTGAATTTTATAGTTTCGTTTTTGGAAGTTATGATTACAATCTTTTATTCTCGCAAACTTTAGAGATCGCATATTTTTAGATGGAAAAAAAATAACTAAGAAATTTAAAATTCCCTGAATTTTTCAGGATTTATATGAAAATTTTTAAACTTCTCTGCATTTTTCCGTTTTTTTTTTTATTCTCTGTGTTTTCCCGAAGACATCCAAATTAGCTGGTAAATTATCAATTTTATAAAATATTAAAAAAATAACAGATTTTTATTGTTAATCTTATAAATAGTGGCTTAATTTTTCGGTAATGGTAGTTTTTTTTTTTTTTTTTTTTTTATATTTCAGTCAAAATTAAATAGATATCTTTGTTTTACAAAAAAAAAAAAATTGTTCAAATACAAAAATATTAAAAAATATATTAATTTTTTTTTAATTTCAAGAAAAACTATACATTATTATAAAACAGAAAAATCCTATGCTTAGAAAATATGCAGGCTTAAGTATGCATGCATGTACAAGGTATTTAATGTTTTTTGACAAGGATACTTAAAATATGCTTCATTTTTACAGCAGTTTCACAGTGCACATCGTGATTTATATTTTAAAATATACTACTATAAAGTGTCTTAATTGATAAGACAATATATGTAGTCTCTTTAAAAAATTGTTGAAACGTCCATTCATATTTTTGTACATTCAAACAATCTTAATTTAAAAATGCATTAAGCCATTCAACTTATATAATTATATAAATAATTATTTATTCTAAAAAAAATTCATTTGATAATCATCTCTCTCTGTATATCTCTATATAACCTATATATATATGTAAACATATTTTAGTCATATTTAGAAACTTCGCAAATGTTAACTTCAATTTATTTATTTATTTATTTCAGTCAGGAATCACAATCTATACAGGAAAGAGGTAATGATAAACTGGTGCCTATTCACATTGCAATATGAGAGCATAATGCCAAAAATGTTTCCTTTCATTAATTTTTCCTATGAGATTTTGATAAGGATTTCTTTTATATGTGTCTACTTATCTTAGGTATCTTCAAAGCATTATTGTAAGTTTTAGGGATTTTTATACTTTCATTCAAAGAATGAAAAAATGTTAAAGTCATCAGTTTTCTAGAGAATGTGTTAAAAATAATTAAATAAAAAGTGAATTGTATCAGGAAATAAGAGAACCTTTTAGAATGAAGTTAATATGAGCTAATTTAAAATAAAAGTCAGAAAATTAAAATTTAATTTTAAAATATTACATTTTATATATATATAACCATATCTCTTCTTTCCAGTTATATAAAATGCAACTCTCATTGTAGGATATATTACAACATTTTTGGCCATCTTATTACAATTATAAAAATGATTATTTTCATAATTTTTCTTGGGCTTCCCCTCCTTTAGAAATTTGTTGAAAGATAGTTAAATATTAATTTTGTTTTGAAAATTAATTGACATTAAATTTTAAAGTCTAGCTATATTATTTAAGTGAAAAATTAAGTAATTTAGACATTAAAAGAGTTTCCCTCCCCCCCCCCTCAGATTCATTAGGACATGCAAAGAAATTTTTCAATGTAGTCATTGTTTTAATACATCTAGAAAGATCCATAATTCATTTCTTCAACATTTCAACTGTTTTCAATGAAGTATACTTAAACAAATCTTTCACTGTTTTAACTTCATATGCAATATTAAAAAATGATATCTGCTTAATATTCAGTCATTTGCCTCTCGATTTACACTAGTAAAGAAAAAAAGTAAAATGTAATCAATTGCATTTGTGCTCAAAAGAGAGAGATCAACTTATTAAAATTTAGATTGGTGATGCTCTTCTATATGCCTGCAACATTGTCAAGCTTTTAATATTAGCATAAAAAGGAAAACTATGTATAAAAACAGTCTAATTACTAATGTAAGCATAAATTACTTAATTTTTCAAATAATATAGCTAGACTTTTATTGTATTAAAATTTATTGTATTTAATGTCAATTAATTTTCAAAACAAAATTAATATTTAACTATCTTTCAACAAATTTCTAAAGGAGGGGAAGCCCAAGAAAAATTATGAAAATAATCATTTTTATAATTGTAATAAGATGGCCAAAAATGTTGTAATATATCCTACAATGAGAGTTGCATTTTATAGCTGATATTATTTAATGTGAAAAGTATAAATGTACCCTTTTTAATCTCACTGAGTAACCAATGAAAAATAGTTACAACAATTTAGTACACCTTTCTATCAGATTAATAGGAGTTTGGGGATTAATAAATTTATTAAAATGGTGATTTTTTTTAAATATGACATTTTATATTTTCATTTGATTGAAACTAAAAGTTAATCTTATTAATTCATCCAATACCAAATTTTAAATTTACTGCCTTCGTTAAAAAATTTTGCCTATTATTTTCTTTATTGAAACTAGGTTTATTTTCATTATAAAATCATAGTGATCATTAATGACAGAACTTGCAAGTGAGAAAAATGATATCAAACTAGTTCTATACTTTGCACAATAATCCTAATTAAATGGAATATTATTTTGTTCTAGTCTCTCAAGTAATTCTAGCAATGTAATCTTTGTTTAAATTCTGATAATTTAAAATTTTCCACTTCCATTAACAAACCTCAAGTATAAGATTTTTCAATATACAATTCTTGAAATATCTTTTTGCTTGTGACAGATTAAGAACAAGCAGCAATTCAAATTTATAGTATACTTTTCATAAATTTCATGCCTCCAAGATTTTTAAAAGTAAATTAAATGAACCAGTTTAACAATGAAATTTAAAATTACAAACATTTCCGATTTTCTTTAACATGTATATTTATTTAATAATATCTACATGATAAGAAAATCCATATTGTAGAAAGCAATGCATTTCTAATCATACTCTTTTAATGACTCAAAACAAATCGTCCTTTTAATATTCTTCTCATCAAAACTGCCCGGCCACCAGGAGTCGAAAGTCTTTTTTCCCATCCATGTGTCTTCACACGTTTTCTTTCACTTGGCCGAGGAAAATGTTTTCTCACATGCGTTCTGATTTGTTCTGTATTATGACTTCCCAGCACTGTTTCTAATTGCAAAAAGTTGGTTCGTTTCCATACTGAGGATAAGCTAGAAAAATGTTTAAATTGTAATGAATTGTTAATTATAAAATTAATGAACATTTTTTTTGCAAATATATTTTCTTTTAAAATACTGATGAAATATAAAAAAATTACTACAAATTTGTATTTACATTGCATACAAAATGCAATAAGCATTGCTAGATACTGTATATCGTAAAATATATATTGCAACATGAAAATCGGTTGCCAATAAGCAAGCTCTAACATTTATATTTGAGGACTTTTCTAGGAAAATATACTAATATGAAGGATGTTAAAAAATTATATTTCAATGAATAAAAGGCTACAAGAGGAAATATTTGCTAGTTGAATAGTCAGTTAATAGAGTAGATCAAATCAAAGATTTTTCACCTCCACACCAAAGAATTTATCCAATCATCGTTAAAAAGATACAAAGAAGGCAAGTGTTATACACAAGAGCAGCTAGATTAGAACAGAACAGTGAAAACAAAATTATTTCAAGTGCAAAAAAGCAAAACAGAGCCACTGGCTGAAAAAAAATTGTGTGCACTTTATATGTTAGAGTAAGTATGTAAACATTTTAAAGCAATTAATAATAAGAAATAAAAAAAAATCTATTCATATCTGAAGAATCAGCATCATCTAAATTATACAAGATTAAAATATTAACTAAAAAATTTTCAAAAGATAAAATATACTTTAAAAATTAATTTGTTAAAACATAAATACAGATACAAAATAATAAACTGAAATTAATTCAGAAATATATGACACACAAAAATTACATATCACTGCAATCGAAGTGGTTTATTTCTTACAATAAAATTTATTTTCAACACATATGCAGTGGATTAAATTTTGTTCACCTTTCATGCTTCTAATAATGAATTACATAATAAAAAATTAAGAAATAAATATACAACATAGACAATTCACTGATAATATTAAAAAAAAATAGCATCACCAAGAAAATTAAAATTATGGATGTTAATATATTTTAAAACAACATGTTTAAAACAAATGGGTTTATGTATGTAACAAAGAAAATTATGATAGCATAAGAAAAAATAGTTAAAGTAAAATAATAAGACATAGGTCATTATGTGTCACAGTAAAATAGTTTAGAACATTTAATATGATGAATAAAAAATTAGAAGAATAAGCAATCATAATAGTTTTAAAATATGATAAGAAACTTTCTTAATATATGCTACAAAATAAATGGGAATTTATAGTATTACTGCCATTAATACAAATTCTTCAGATGCTCAGCTTTTTTAAAGATTTTCGAATACATGCCTTTAACATAACTTTAGAACTGGCATAGAAATGAGGCTTTGTACAATGGAATATTTTTAACTTCAATAATTAATCATACAATTTTAATGAGCTGTTAGACTAGCAGTAACTGAAATACAATGTTATTTTAAAGCAATTATTCAAATTCCTGTGTTTGTCAAATGATCAAAGTATGCTTTAGACCTACCTTTCCAAAATGTGTCCAGCAAAGCTAATATGAATATATATTTATATTAAAAAAAAGCCAAAAGTTATCTAATAGACACAACTCATTATATTCATTAAAATTACTATTAATAAATATTCATTCACAACAATGTGACTTTGCAAAAAAATAAGAAAAGCTTGTCCCACACAAAAATATACTGAAAAATTTAAAAAAACAAACCTTGTAAATAAATTCCAACTTCGCATAGTAAAAGACATGAAATACAAGATATTTTTCAAATATTTTTAAAGGTAAATATTAAATTATATATATATATTTGTATATAAAACTAAATTATTCAATAAAAAACATATCACGAGAAAAATTATAAAAACACAACAATTCAAATTTACTAATATTATAAATAAAACTAAGATGAGTTGAGTTGATTGCTCCTACCCTATAAACAAATGGATTTTACTATATTAATATCACGTGATAGATGTAAAAATGCAAATTGTAAGCAAGCTAATTCGCAGTTTGTTGTATACGGACGTGCAGTCGTCAAACTCATTGTATTTACAATTCAATGTAACTTTTATACTAAAGTTACACCTGGCCTCCGATAGATAGAATGACGAGTTACAATGGGGAAGGAAAACACTCATGCGAAAAAACTATAAACTTATAGCTTAAAAAGAAAAAAGCAACTTTGTTGCAAATAAGTATAGTAATATCTTTGCGATTGGTGATGAAAATGCAGATGTTTGTAGAGGAAACTCTGCTGAGATGTTGTTCTCGTCACCTAGCCAGGATTTAATCTAATGATGTCCATTCCAAATTAGTTTCAATATGGCTTTTAAGTTGGAACTATTCTTTTTCTCTTTTACTTACAGTTATACTGTTTGATTGTAGATACGAAAGAGTTTTTTTTATTATTATTACCTTGGAAAGATCATTTTAAAATCCCTTATATTCACATTTAGATTAAAACTATTATCTCTGCAGATGGTAGAATGAAATAAAAATTACTTACAGTATATTTAATAAAACTTTTGAAGTCGGGCTAAATACTATTAGATATAAGGAAGGCTACTTTTATTCGTTACCGTCATTGTTTTTGGTCTTTGTTAACAATAAAGTATCATAATGGTCCATTACATCATTTAGTTTCAGCATCATAACATTATATAAAATATAGCTGACTAGTTCTCAATTAATTTCTATCAGCTATCTCATTACAAATACATATTGGCTGTTTTTTTTATCCTGTTAGAGAAGAGTGAGATTTATTTTATCTTCACGATGCTTTTAATGATGTTCATGTGTGTTAAACTTGAGTAAATAAAAGTTTTAATATGATTCATAGCACTCTGAAATTATTAACACAAACATTTTACACTAAAATACAATAATGCATTAACAGTTAAATAAAGTTTGATTCAGAGCTAGAATGCAACTCCTGCTTCTTTATTCATTATAAATTATTCCCTCCTTCCTATTTTACATACTTCGTGCAAATAATTCTGGCTTAAAAACAAATATTCTGCTTATTTCGTAAAAACATTTTTACAGACGCATATATTATTAGTAACATATTCATTAAACTCTAATATGCTATTCTCCAATTCTACTGATTCATTTGTTTTTTTTATATGCTAACTGTTATCTCAGTAGCTATCTGTTACAATTCTTGCAAAAGAAGAAAGTCTATCTGTAAATCAAAGTTTTGGAAAATTGAAAATACTTTTCATCTGTAAAATCGTTTTTTAAATAAAAATCTTGATTCAGTTTCTTAGCTTACTCAAACTGAAATAACCACATTAACAAAATTCGCTTTCGAAATATACATGTCTTTTATTTCTTTGATCTAATTTGAAAAAGAAAAAAAATTGATTTTCTGTTTTAATTAAAATTTACAAAAAACGAAAAGATTGCTTTGAGAATGTTCTAAAGTAAAGTGATAGTTTATATTGGCTGTAATAAATGGTATTCCAGAAAAATCATAATATTTACCTAGCATAATTCTCAGAAAAAAAAAACTTTTATGAAAGAAATAATTTTGAAATAAATAAAAATACTATTTATGAGAATTTAAATTGCTAGTTTATTTTGAAAATCAAAATTCGACAAAGGAAAGATCTATTTCATTAAAGAAAAGGGAAAATAAATACTTTCTTCTATTTTATACATGCATACATCTGTGTGATAACGAAAATGAGAATATGTGCATAAATAAAAGAAACTATTTAATAGCGATTAAGAGTCTATGAAAATTAAACATATAGAGTTTCTCAATTTAACTTATGTAAAAATTCTTCTTCTTGTCGTTTCTTATGGCACTTGCCACAGACAAGCCCGCTGTTACGAAGACAGCAATTTAAGCCGGAGAGGGAGCGTCTTTTGTTTTTATAGCAGCTCCAATTAGGATCAAGAGTATGACTTTGCTACTCATACATCACTCAATTGCTTCCATAAGCCCTTTTTACAGGAGGGCACATTCACACATCTCACAGATAGAACAACGGGACTCGAACCCGGGACGCCTAGATCACGGGGATAGCTTTGGTATAGACTTTTTCAAGAATTCGAAGTTGGTGATATGCTCCGATCATTTTGAAGAATTCATTCAATGTGTGTCCATTTATTAAATATAGCTGTTCCAGTAATTTGTTAGAAAAACTCTTCGAAGAAAAAGAAATCGGCAAGCGATTTGCCGTCAAAAACAATCAAACAAAATCGTGAGTACATTTCTAATTTACTTTATTCACATTTGATGAAATTTCTGATAATTTTGTATATAATTAGAAGGTTTTAAAAGGTTTACATGAATATTACATTGCATTTTTTTACAAAATCTTATCTAAATTTAATTAATGTAAGTAAACAAAATCCTGTTGCAAAAATAACAACTGCTATAACGCTAAACTTAGGTGGAAGTGAATATTACTAGTTTTCTAATTACATTTGCAGATTTGTGATGGACTCAAAGTGAATTAATATCAAACAACTTTTCTATTGTTAAAAATCAAATGTCAATAGTTTATTGTATTTAAACTGAAATTGACTGTTATCATAATATCCTGTCATAACACTGTGAACCTCAGTGATTTCTGTTTTCTATTCATATAATAAAGCTCAATGTGTGTGTGTGTGTTGGCGCTCTACAGGATAGACCATTCAACTTACAGCTACCAAATTTGGCACGTGTATATCTTGGAGGCCGGGAATGTGCACCTGGGGGTTACTTTTTCGAATTTTTAATTAGAATTTCATTTATTTAAAAATTAGACGAAATTTTGGCGTGTTTCTGCTATAACTTCCAAAAATACTACCGCACAAAACCGATTTTTACATGAAGTTAAAGATCAAAAATTTATCTTTTAAATGATACCAATGTTTTAACCTTAAAATTAAATTTCTATTTTTAATGAATTTTTAAATAAATATTTTAACTATATTTTCCAACCATTTTTTCGGTACAAAATAAAAATAAAATTTAAGCTGCACGAGCACGTTTCGCATTCATGGGAAAAAATTAGCTTTTTTCAAAGTCTTGCCATCACATTGATTAAAGCTCCAATTAAAAATAAATTAAATCTTTTTGGAAATGAAATCTGCAAAAATATAATTTTCGGCATGTGTCTGTAAGAAATGAAACAAATATGAAATATTTTTTCTAAAAAATAAATTCAAAAAAAATTATTTTATGATCTTTTACACTCTCTATATTATTAATCCAATAAATCAGTTTTATTTTAAAGCAAGTTTTGTTTAATATGAACACAGGGCCACACAGCTAATTTGTAAACCTTTAGTAAGACACAGATCTGCTAAAATGGTCTAAATGGAAAATGATTATATTTTATTTAACTTGATTCAATAAATGCTCTAATAAATAATGAATTTTTGATTTTACATAGAGCTTCTACTGTGGAAATCTCGATTAGCAAAATGTTCTTGAAACACTAATATTTTAAATAAAAAGAGTTAATTTCCAATCAACTAAATCAATCACTTAAACTGACTGATTAATGAAAATTTGAATATCACTATTCAATA
>JAPMOR010098118.1:89266-170733 GCA_026543865.1 Argiope aurantia | reverse complement strand
AAAAAAGGATAATTTTAGATTTTCCATCGATCGCTTCAAAGAAAATACGCCAATCAGCGCGCAGGTTTCTCAAGATTAATTGGCCTAAGATTATGAAAATGTTGAGTTTTTCTAAATTTTTAACATTCAAAACTTCATAAATAAGTCTTAGTTGATCGTGGAAAATAGAAACATTCATTCATTTATTTAAAATTTGGTGTGTCCAGAATATTTCTCAGAATATGATACCTTACTGCATTAAATTTAGACTTCATAATTTTTGAAATATATTTATAAGCAGGAACAAAATATTATTATTGATTTCATTTCAATCCTTTTGAAAGCAAAACTAAAAGCTGAATTTTATGCTGAATCTGAGAAGTTTTTGTTGAATTATTCTTTGAGATATTACATAAATTATGAAAAATATTTTGTAGTTCACATAAAACTTAAATACCGAGCGGTTCTGTTTGTAATACTCATATTCAATAATAATAATAATAAATAAATAACAATAAAGATGATAAATAAAATAAAACGCTTGGTTTTATTTAAAAAAATCTTTATATTAATTGCAATTTCATCATTTCCACTTTAAATTAAAGTTGAAGTTTTACAGAAAATGACAACAAATTAGCAAAATATATATAGTAAATTGAACGAAACGATCTAAACAACAATATAAGTTTGGTATGACTATCAAAATTTGAAGATTAAAATTGTTTTGTTTGAGAATCTATTAAGAGACCAGTTACTTAAAATATTTAATTAAAAATTGTAGCGAGCGGTAATACTGGCAAACCGGCTGGTCGCCAAAGGCGGCTAGTAATAAATAAAGGTCTTTTCATTAAAAATTAATTTCCACATCAGCATTTATTATATAATTTTTATTCCTAACTTCATTGGTACATGCATGTTTCACTTTTTTTTTCTTTCTATTTGTTTTACCTATCAATTTTGAATTATAATATTCTGTGAAAGCATAAAAGTGTTTCTTTCAACTCCTCTTTATATCCTATTTAACTTCTCTATCTCTCTCTCTGTGTGTATATTATATATATATATATCATGACCTTATTCTTGTTTATTAAATTTACTGTATTGTATGTTTTTGTTTTATTTTATGATATTCATTCAATGTTATTTTTATCAATGTAACTTTAACATTAAAAAAAATTTCATAAATGTTCTGCTTTAAAAGTATATTGTTCAACATTATGTTTTTATTAGTGATTAAAAAAACTGTTCTTTGGTATCTAGGATGTTTCTGTTGAATAAAATTCATTTCATCATTTACATTGACATTCTTGTCATACTGTGTTTATATTATTTCTAAGTGTCGTCTAGAAAAATAAATGTTGATAAATAGTAAATATATATATATATATATTTAGTTTTTTGAATTATTGAGTACATTAAAACATATATTTGATAATATTTTTTCAAATAATTATCACATATATTTTATCTCTCTCTCTCTATATATATATATATATATTTGTAATGTGTAAATAAAAATTATGAAAGCTGATTTTGTTTGTTTCCCTTTAATGATTTCTACAAACTAAAATGAAATTATTTATTCATAAGTTGCATAGATTTAAAAAAAAGGTATCCATACCTTTTAAATTTCATAATTTGAAATTGTAAACATAATTTATTCGATCTATACTAATTTGAGTTTCATGTTCTTTCCTCTGAGAAAACTGAAAACATCAAAGTCCCAATATTTATAAAAGTAATTACATAAGAAAAAAAAATATAATAATTTTATTAGTAAGCTTTAAAATATGAACTTATCTAAGAGTAATAATTATTTTTAAAAAGAACTAACTGGGGAACTATATTCATGAGATTCAACATTGAACAATATTTAAATAATACGTAAAAAAGAACATATGTAATTTTTCAAAAACACTGCCATAGTCATTTGACAAAATGTATCCTTCGGATAAAAAAAGGGGGGGGGGAAGGATATGGGAAAGGAAAGAATAAAACGGCAACAAACGAATTAAAAAGCGTTGTTAATTAAGTATGAAAAAACAATAATTCCATTGAAAATACTAATTAAAATTTTAAAATAAGAAATAAAATTATATAACTAAGAAAATTTGGAGAAAATAATTCAAAATAATATCTTTAAAAAAAATCAGAAGTTTTTAATAATTGATCGGATAGCGTAATATTTACTAAACAATGGTTTCGTCAACGTTATCGGCAGACATCACGACATGCGCAGAACGGTTGAAAATTTAACAGAAGCGGTTTGTTTGGTACCTGACACGTGACCGTGAATTGACCCCATCATTAACGCAAAAGGGACCTTTTAACTTTTTCACCATATCATTCAAAGGAAAAGGACTACAAAACCCCCAAAAACTACTCTACAGTGCCTATATACTAATTCTTCATCATATGGGTAAAAAAATCTTAAACATTCTCTATCTTGATCAGCAACAGACAGCATTAAAAAGGCTTTCTCGATGTCTCCACTTAAACCAATAGGATATGTTCTAAATCTGTGAATTACATCGGGGATAAGTTCTATAAGATTAATTCCTTTAAACAAGCAATGATTTAAGAAAGGGTTTATTTACTCGCAGGCAGAAGCGTGGAAAACAGGCCGTATCTTGGTGGTTCCAATTTGCATTTTTATCACGGTACAATGCGGTAAATAATGACATTTTTCCTTTTTTTAATTCATTTTCTGAGACATGTTCGATTCTTTTCAGTCTCCCCCAATCGTCAAAAACCTCTTGGTACTAACAAAGGAATCCGTGAGCTTTCATGCGCTTAACCATTTTCTCATGACGCGTCCAACTCAATTCTTTATTGTCTTGGAGATTTCTAGAATCCGATTTACAAAGTAATCCAATCTCATATCTTCCACATGGAAGAATAATTAATTTCTCTCGAAAATAATTTAAATGTTCACTTTCTTCTTGCAAAGTGATTGAGATGGGTCAGTTATTCCCAAGCATTCTAAATCCCACATTTCCGTCAAATTGACACTACTACAATGCATTGAAAGGGTTGTTATGACGTTTCCCACCGAGCTTGTTCCCTTCTGCTTACCCATAATAGTCCAACCTAGTTTGGTATGAACCCCAGTTAAACCACAATCTAATTCTACAATTTCTCCAGTCAAAAGAATTCCCAAAAGATCTGCGCCAATTAAAAGATCAATTTCATATTCTCCAGAAACAGAATCGGTCATTTCAATTTTGCGGTTTTTCAATTCTCTTAAAATGATCCGATCATTTATCTTAGGCACGAACCCACATATCTTTTCGTCCAAAAGTGTTTTTAAGCAGACAGAAAAACTTTCGAATCTAAAGCATTTATTTCTATAGCATACAGACCCTTTCCCCTCGGCTTGGTTTTACTTTTCCTTAATTATTATTAATAAAGTATTAATAATAATTTCAACTCGGTGTGGCTTTAAACCCAATTGCTTAATTATCCTAGCACTAATTTGACTATACATTGAACCTGAGTCAAAAACGAGACGAATACGTTTTTCGTAACCCTGATCTCGTATAATGACCTCAAGGGTTTGTAGAAAAACCGTTCTACCTCTGCCTGCATTTGAAAGAGTCCCCTCTGAATTAGAACTATGATTATCAACATCCCTATTATTCTGAGCATTTTTTTGGATTATACTTTTCACACATAATTTCATAATGTGGGTCAGAACATAATTTACATTTCATACAAGATTTTTTATCACAAAATTTAAAAATATGACCAGACTTATATAAACAAGTAAAACATGCACCTTCCTTTGACAAAATATTTAGCCTTTCTTGGCGAGTCATTTTTCTAGCATCAAAACATTTAAAACCAGGGTGCCTCCTATTACCAAAAATTCAGTTCGAATTTCTCTTACCTGGACTGCTTAAACTCACCAAAGCAACGGCAGTGGGTGGACCAGTTCATTTTTCGGACACAATGGAAACCTCTTTCCTTCGACACTGTTTATCCTCAAACCCGCTTCGTGCTAGAAGCATCATTTCTAAGCTTCTTACTTCCTTCTGAAGAAAAACCATCAAGTCCTTTAAAGATCTTGAACTTTTGGTTTCGTTTTCGTTACTCCTATTTCTTTCCCTTGCAATCAGCATTTCCTCCTGCAAACAACTCTCCACCAGCGGTGTTAAGATATCGCCGTATTTCTCCTGTGTCCTTCCCAGGCTTTCCAATGCTCTCAGCTTTCCTTCTAGCTCGTCATATAGGATAGGCAAACATATCTTCATCTATCCAGTTGTAGTATTCTTCATTATCAAGGATAGGAGATCTCTTAGATAGATTTGTACCAATAAGTCATCTCTTCCAAATCGTTCCTGCAATTGCTGTATAGCTTTGGAATAATTCGATGCTATTGCTGGAAAGCTCTGCACTAGGCGTCCCGCTTTCAAATCCTCTTCAACAGCTTGGATAAAATATTGCCCCTTGTCTTCGCTGGAATACCCTGGTCTGCATGGACTTTTTGAAATTGGCTCCAAAAGGCCAAATAATCCCGAGCACCTCCATTGAATTTCTTTAGCTGGAATTGCGGGCACTTGAAATTTCTTTTCGGTGACGGGTTGGAGGGCCGCGGTGGTCTGGTGGTAAGGTCTCGGCTTCGTAACCGGAGTGTTTCAGATTCGAGACCCGATTCCACCGAAGAACCGCCGTGTAAGAGGGTCTGTTGCACGTTAAATCCGTCCTGACCAAACGTCCTCCCGCTGGTGTGGTGTGGTGTGGAGAGGGGGGTGCCAGCTCAGGTGTCGTCCTCGCCATCTGACCGCGGTTCAAAATTACGAGGTCCGTCCCAAAATAGCCCTAGTGTAGCTTCAAACGGGACGTTAATATAACTAAACTAAACTCGGTGGCGGGTTGATCGGACTCACTTTCTCGGTTAATTTCAAATTCAGGTGCGACTAGATTTTATACAAAAACAGACTTCTTAAAAAACCGGTTTTCGAATTCAATATTTCCAAAAAAAACCCCTATTTTAGCCAGTTTTCGGATTTTTGTCAAAAAAAAAAGAATAGGAGAAAATATTTTATTTAATTTATATACAATAACAACAACAATAAAAAAACGAAATTAATATCAAAGTCAAAATATTAAAAAAATTAAATATTACATATACATATTACTTACACAAAATAACGAAAATTCAAACAAAAATTTCAAATAATATTTATATTATTTTCACTAATTTTAATTTATTCTAAGAAAATAGGATTTTAAAAAACATAAAATATTCACTGAATAGTGGCTAAGTCTTGTTCTTATTTTGGACACAATATTGCCTGAAATCGGAAATACTCGTTCACTAGCTACTGAGTTTGGTTTTATAGTTTTCATGGCATCAAATAACAAATCTAAGTTTTTTGCTCTTTTATTCGTTGCCTCAAATAATGAAAATTCAGTTTTCAGTGTCTTTGGATTTGTAAGTTTTTCTTCAGGATCTTCAAGAAACTTATGAATTGATTTTTTCATGGTTTCTTTTAAAAAAGCATTATTCTGATGAGTAGTTTTCTCGTCAACAGAATCGGTTTCCACATAAGAATTAGGAAATATTCTAGACAATATCTTACCAGATAATTTAATTATTTCGGTTTTTGAAGCTAAAGAAAGTATACTACATTTCTTCGCTGAATTAGAAATGTTTTATGGATTTTGCAAATACAGCAAACGAGTTGACAATCCACTTGTCTTCTTTCTTGAATTCGATCTTCCAAAGCATATAATAATTTCAAACTTATTTCAGTGTGTAAATTATTTAGTTCCTTTAACAGAAATTCAAATATAACTTCACTTAACAAATTGGCATCTCGTCGCCCTAAGCTTTCAGCTGCTGCATAAATCGGTCCCAACAGATAAAATTCAATTTTTGTTCCGTAGAAGACAAATATCCAGGCGTTCCGGAAAACCGGTTTTCTTAATTTAAAAACCGGCTTTCGAACGTGATAACTTTAAAAAACCGGTATTTTAAAACTGGGTTTGACAAACGTCAAATCCAAGGTGTGACATTACTTCTAAAAAACGGTCACAGTACTTCTCGGCTTCAACAAAATCCGTTTCAAACAACGATTCATCCCCTTTATCCTGAAGTAAACTCGTAGCTATTGACTGCTGACAATCTTCTAATCTTTGAAATTTGTCCTTTAATTGCACTTGCAATAAGGATAATTCTTCCACTTCGGGAGTTTCGTTTTGAAGTTTGACTTCAATATTCTTTATGCAAAGCGTAAAAGTGCTTCTTAAAACCTTTCGTTGTGTCTTCAGTGTCTGCATATTTCATTTCAGAAGTTTCGTTTCAAAGAGCCGGTCCTGTCGCGGACGCCACTATCTTATGTAAAGATTCTTTGCAGCTACTAGCTGCTCTATCTTCATTTCGAGGTGCCCCCGGGGGGTTTTAACGGTTTATAATGAAAATTGAAATCAACATGCAGTAGATCAATCGGTAAAATGCAAGGATTTCAGTATTTTTCACGTGAAGGTGAAGAATGCGAGTTCAATTCTTGCAAAAATAGGAACCGACTTAATTTTTTTTATTACTTGTTTGCCAACAGCGTGTCTATTAATGACATCCTGAAGTCTAAATGAGCTTTAGGTTTTTCTTTATGGAAAATTCGTCGTTTAATAAATAATATAGGCATTATTTACAGTTGTATTTATTAAATATCAAAACATGTATATCCACCTTTTACGAGATTTTCTTCCAATGTCATAACATTTTCTGTATTGGTTCGCTAAATCTACTGCATCCGTATGCTTGTTATATTCTACAACAGCCTCTGGGCAGGTTACAAAGCACACATTTCCACTTGTTCTACGTTTTATGGATGTAATTTCGTTCTTAAGAAATTTGTTCTTAATTTCGTTCTTCGTTGTTTAGAAACAAGAAAATCTTCTTTTTTGTCCTTCCAAAAAATGTATGTTACGTTTAGAGTTTCAATACTTTGAAAACATTTTGGAGAGCCATTTTTCAGAAGTTTCACTTTATTTAGATTCGGTGGAAGGAATTTCTGATTTGTGTTCACTATTCTAGATTTAGAGCTGAAACAAATCCTTCATTAGCATAACATTCGTATAAAATCTATCAAGGAATATATAGTTCCCCTTGCAAAGATTTATAGTTAAGAAGATTACTACATTATAACCATGTCCATTTTCACGTCTTGGTAATTTATCTTTTTTTCCCACGGTATCAAAGAAACATGAGCACAAAACTCGCATTTTAATGCCTCCTTTTCCCTTCTCCAACGGCTTATTAGGGATATATTACACTATGCCCAATCTACCCTTGAGTGTATGGTTCAAAGTACTTTTGAAAATTTGACCGCAGGCATGAAAAGGCCAGTTCATATCATATAAAATGAGGAATTATCTTTAGAAACTTCATTTTCTCGATCTGAGAGATGGAAGAATTTATAAATGCCAAACATCTAACCTTTGTCATCGTCCACCACTTTCTCGTTTCCTAGCATAGGATTGAAGGACCAATAATTTTATACTCATGGCAGCTTACCAATTCCCATAATATTATGGCTATAAGATTGTAAAGATCAGCAATGTCCGCAACTGGCTTCCATCATCATTTTTGTTACCAGTTGGTACCCATTCATTTGATGCTGCAAATTGCACAAACTCTGCATATTTGTTTGCGTTTTCAAGCATATCATTCGTGAAAAGCGATTTAAAATAATATCCGCATCAGGTCAAACAGGTAAATTATATTTAGAGCTACCTCAAAATTTTTCATAGTTTACGATGTCAATTCGAAAATTCTCGGCACATTCTGTGAAAAAAGGGTTAAAATAGCTCCAGACATTATTTGGCGATTCCTCAGCTCTTTCATCCATTTGAATTTCGTCAATTTCATCTGCTGATTCTTTGTTAAGAATAAACGAAAGATCAACAAAAGCACCATTTTTTGGCCAAGCATCCTTTTTGATATTGAACATTCATCATGACAGATTATTACCACCTTCATTAGAAGCAAGTAAAATTACTTTGATTTCTTCTTTTACTCATAATGAAGAAAATAACAAGTGATTAAATACAAGAATTGTTCTCATAACACTAAAGCTGATTTAAAGCACGTAAATGTCGGCTATGAATTCCTACTTTTTAGTAGTAGTTCACAGCTGATGAGAAATTTTCAGAATGGGCCAATGCCAATGATGTGAGGGGTTGTTGGGAAGCGCCTAGGCTCTGTGGCCTTTAATCTTCCGCTCGACTAATTTGATGAGTGAGTAACAAACAACTTATGTTGAGCATGACTATTGAGCAAGGATTGGTACAATGAACTCGGTATTTTTATAGCGTATCTCACTCTATAAAGGGGAAAAAATTAAAAAAAAATTCCACAATCTTTATCGGGTCTTTTAATGCTATTTCAGCAGTAGTTCTACTCAGGAATCAAAAATTCTGAAAGCCTTTTGATGACAGAATAAGATGCTGAGAATATAAAATGAGCTCCTTTCAAATAACAAGATTCGCTTTATATTTTGTGTCAAAAATAAGGAATAGGCTGTAATGATATTGCGATAGTTTGTATTATTACAATAGTTTAAATATTGAAAACATCTTATCTGAAAAATAAACAACGTGCCATTATCTCATCGTTAACAGAGCACTTAAATGGAAACATTTCTTTTAGTATTTTGAACTTTCCTATTTTGAGCTAACGACACATGAAAATGGAAATAAAAATCATTTAAAAACATTAAAAAATAAATAAATAATAAATAAAAAACGCAAACAACCTATTTAGTGAATGCCTCCCCGACTTTTACCGCCTTAAGGCACATGGGAATGGGTTATGAAAAATCCACGACCGTCAGAGATAACACAGACCTCCTGCGGTGTTTGACATAGTAAACGCTTTTAATACTGACATCCCCTCTAAAGAAAACAGACGCCAGAAATCTGCTGCCTTGGATGTTAAGACAAAATTCTCAAAGTGCCTCATTTAAAGTATCGCATCCATTTTAAAGAAATACTAAGTCTATTTTAGAATAGACCTAGTAATTTTGAACCGCAGTCAGACGACGAGGATGATATCTGAGCTGGAAATCCTTTTTCCAAATGGCAGGGAGCCATTTATCTCCGACATACTTAAAATGCATCATATTCGAACCTGAAAACCTTCTGTCCCGTAGCCAATACTATATTACCCGGTCACCAAGTCCTGCATTTGGTCGATTGGTAGTGGAGTATTTACATAAAAAGGCGTCTAGAACAAATACCAAAACTGCGCCCTTCCCCCTCTTTTGTTAGATATATAATTGAAATGCGATCCTAATTTTTGTCTGGCCCTTTATACCGAGGAGTGTAAAGATTTAAAGTGCAAGTAAACATAAATAATAATATACAAAATATTTTGAAATTGACATGATTTTATAAATGACTTTACAACGATTGATATGATTTAAACCTATATATGACCAACCCTTGAATATAAAATACATCATAAGAATATTTCAAAAATGTTTGTAAAACTAATTTTATAAAATCAGTTCGGAGGATTCATATTAAATTTACGCAAAGACTTTTCTCTGTTCTAATTTAAATAAGACCCAAATAAAAGAATCAAATTGTTAGTATAGAACTTTTGAAACGTTAGAGAAATGCAAATCAAAAATAATTTATATTTATTTCATACTTAAAATATATAGACTAGGTGAAAATTAGATTTATCACTAATCATATAAAATAATATATCTAGACCCTGTGATAAAGTTGTAATGCACTATATGAAATAAAAAGATTAAAATTACACAAAAAACTAAAATATCTGATTCAAGGATGAATTAAAATGAACATATTATTAATTTGTTATTGCCTTGTAAAAATGCACTTAGTTAGCATTTTAGTAAAAGAATATTTATATATGTCGGAAAAGGCAACGACCAGCATTAGTATGTGAAATATATTTATTGAGATTAAAGGACAAAACATTACTAACATAGAACATAAAAAGATTCATGAGTGTGACCTGCACGTCTTGCAGTTTCACTGCTCAACTCTCGTCTGCCAGTTATGGCGGGAAAGCATCACGTGATTAATGACGCATCATGGCCAACATGGCGCCATACAGGAGATGTGATCTGTCAGCAGTTCCCATATATACATATATAAAAATATATTCCGAAAAATTTTGAAAGTTTTAAATGTTGCAAATATTACAAATCCCCCTTTCTCATTTTTATCAACACAAAAGTGTTTATGATTACGTTGATTCACGTTCACACTCAAAAGAACTAAGTCTCGAGCTTTTTCTTTCTTCCTTTACTTTGACGTTCCGAGGTCGTGAGATAATAAAACAAAGGCATTGGATATTTAAAAGAGCTTTCGCATTTTGCACTTGATATTGCTACTGTCAAAAATGTCAGTAGAGCTGCTTCTCATAATTTAAAAGTAAAGAATTCAGTTTAAAAACGTGTGAGCATGGTAAAAATATTCAATTGATGTTTGGTTATTATATCTACACCATCTTAAATTATAGTATAGATATTTGTTGCTTACAATTTATATGATAGGTCTTTTTAATTTTAATGAAGCTATATCTGTTTTTTTTTTCGTATTTAAAAGCATTAATCCACATTCCACAAGATTAATCCTATGGAATACTTTTAATATATTTTACTGGTTAATAGAGGTTTCAATGAGCGAAAATAAATGTAATCTGTCTGGCTCATCAACATTTAGCCTGGTGACGCGGATTTCTTCCTGTTTCCAAATAAGAAAAGTTAGGAAATTTACTTTTTTTATAAGAGTGCTTTCCACTCATTATTTTACCTTGCGATATACACTGAGTCGACAATTTATTATGACTGCCTTCTTAAAACGACGTTGGACTCTTTTTTGTCCTTAATACTGTATGAATTCTTCTTAGCATAGATTTATGAGTTGCTAGTAGGTGGTATGAGGAATTCGAGACAATATCCGATAAACTGCAATTTCGGATTCTGCATCCAGCTCCCTCATTGCACATTTTCTCAAGTGGATTGGGATCTGGAGATTATGTCAGCCAACTAAGTGAGTTAACATCTCTTCGGAAAATTCCAGTTTTATGACAGTGATTTAAACTCCTGCTGAAAATATCCATCTCCTTCAGGATGTACTTCATCTTCGATAATACTTAAATATACTTCGGCATTCAGACGCTATTCCCCAATAATCAAAGGATCTATACAATGACAAGAAAACGTTCCCCAAACCATAATATCTTTTGCACTAGCTTCAAGTATTGTAGCAATGCAGCTGGGATCCACGCTTTCGTGTTGTTTCCTCCATATTCGCAGTTTGTCATCTTGCATGATATGATTGAAATCTCGTTGGATTGTATGACACTTTTCCAATTATCTACTGTTTCATCTCTGTGCTCTTTGTTAAATGGAGACGTCTGTTTTCGTTCAAGACAGACAATAAAGGCTTTCGAACAGGTCATGGCTTTATATCACTATACGGTGTAATGTGTGATGAACAATCCGTTCAAAGATCTTCGCAGTTACCCCTTGATTAAGATTTGACGTACTGTAGCTCTTCTATTGGATTGGACAACTATGGCAAGTCTTCTTTCAGATCGAGCATTCAGTAACCTGTGACGACCACAAGCCAGACGTAGAGATTCGATTTTCTGTTTGATAGTTCACTTTCTGTAAACATTAATAACTGCTGTTCTCCGACCACTTCCTTACAATCATCCAGCATTCAGACTCAGTTAAATTATGTTTCTTGCCCATTTCTTCTCATATAAATAAAGTGCAATTGATGCTGCTTCACTTCTCCTTTTTATAGCTATCTTGTCCTCTAATGGCAGCAACGCAGAAGTTATGGCCTTTTTGTAAATAAGTATCAAGTTATGAGAACTTGATACTTATTTGGCCATTCAGTGTATATCTTAGTTCTATCTATCATAAATGTAGTGACGAACGCCTGATAACGAGCGCCATCTGCTGGCCAACAGGCGTTGATGCTTGTTAGACGGAGTGCAGACGAGAGGAGATGGGTCTGAACGAAAGTCAAGACGTGTGAGACGAGACGGGTCTCTGAACGAAAGACGAGATGGCACATGTGAATTAATCCTGCGACGTATTCGACGAAATCTATTTAATGTTGATTTCTTTTATGTTAATGTAATTGTTCGTCCTAAATGTAATTAAATGTGCGTGATTCTAAATAGTAGTGATTCCTGAGTCCTACATAAATGTATTTTCTAAGATTCATGATTCGATCTTCAGGAACGTAGTCTGTTTTATCACTCAAACATCAGGGAGAAAAAAAAATAAAGCACCCTTATTTCTAAAACAAAAGTAACATTCTCGTTTAAAGATTTTGAAACTTATACTATTTCTGGTTCACTACTTTCGCGTGAACGAAAAGGCAAACCTATTTCTTTTCACATAAATCCAAAAAAATTTACATCTCTATTCTTTGCTTTTCATGTAAAATAAAAAAAAGGTATACAATCTAATGAGAGTTTTGTTATAATTTATTATGTTTAACACATAAAATAACTGAAGCTAGTAACCGTAAGTTTGAAGCGGTATGCGATGAGTGAGGATAGAACCTGGGGCCTTTCGGTTAGCAGTCCAGTAACTAAACAATTCTACCAAAACGATCGTCTGGGTAGAAGAGTTGTTAACTGGCTTATATGCTATTCACCACAAGTTTCTAAATAACCTTTATTCCCAAAGAGACAAGCCTATTGACTTTAAAAGCTTTTAATTTTTCTCAGTTTTGGTGAAGCCCTTTAATTTTTTTCCATTCGGGGATAAAAGCTTACTAATTTTCTTTTAAAAACAACCACTTGATACCTTCATTTTGCGCCTCTTGGTATTCCTACCAAGGGAAAGTTTGAAAGAAGAAAACAAATGATGTTCATGCCGTAATATTGCTTTCGTCTCTTCACTATATTTGGCTTTGAAAAGCGCCATACCCACTCTACAGTTTCGTTTTCAAGATACTTGTTATATTTATATCCCCTTTCCCTTTAACCACCCACCGGCACGTCACCAAGACAGTATTTATTTTATATGACTAATATTTAATCATGTTAGGAGCTATTTTTAGATACATTTTTAACAAATCTTTGAAAAGAATAAGATTTCTTTCCCATCTGACCAAGAATTACACTGATTGTAAAGTTGCAGCAATTCACGATCCTTATGAACTTGCAAATTCTAGTCAACTTTGGATGCTTACATTTTGTCTTTTTCATTAGGTTTTTAGCAATTGTTTTATGACTTAGAGCATCTGACTTAGAGCTATCACTATAATAAGCAAAAGATCAAATGTTTTATTTTGAAAAGTTTAATTTTGAATGATAGTATGTCTATGAAAATCTTTTTCTCCTATCAATCAGCCATAAAATATTTTGTAAAAGAATGTATAAAACTAAATGAATCACATTTATGCACGAGTAAAAAAATACAAATATTTGCAGTTCAAAAGAAATTAATAAGAATAAACATTAATAAAACTTTAATAAAGCTTTGAAGTAGCACAGATAAAAATACTTTTTTTGATAAATATAATAACCTCGTTACAAGACAAATTCATGGCACATCTCATATTTTGGCACAATTTATAAGTATGATATAAAAATACAAAAATATATTTATAATAACAAGCACTGCCTTAATGGGTTAACATTAAGTTCTTGCGCTATATTAACATTGCACAATAATACATAAAATAAATTATAAAAATTTATAAGAGATTCTGTATCAGTTTAAAATGCAGGTCAGTTCTCTACGAACTTACTCTTCAAACTTTCGAGACCTTTTGCGGCAAGATTCAGAAGACGAATACTTAAAAATAAAATAAATAGAATGATAATTTAATTGCGACATCACCTGTTAGTTAAGTATTTCTGCTTATTGCTTAAAATGATTTTTGCTAATGTTTTTTGCGAAGCTAAACTTGACAACTTACTTCCCCAACACATTTCATATTGTATATCTTCTAAGTCTGGACTGCAAGTGATAGGATGGAAAATATGGACGATTCCCGGATCTGCCGCTCGAAGCACGGTTAAATTGCTACGAACGACTTTGGAATATAGATCTACATCTTCTTTACCCCAGCCTCGAATCGAAGTATCCAAACCACCTACATCCCTCAGATCTGAATGATATACACTTACGATACCATAACCAAACTGTCGCCAATAGCCCCTCTCTTCGCTAAGGTACGGCAAATCCGAATCATTTTCCACATATTCTGGATCATATTCGCTGAAGACCACAGGAAAATAGACTTGCTTTGACCGAATTGTATTCAATCGTATTCTTTCCATCACGCCTAAGTCAAGAACTATGTCCACATCAAGAAAAAATAGGAGGGAATCCAATGAAAATGCTTTCGCACCTATTTCCAAAGCTGAAGCTCTGGAAAATGGACCTTTTGCTTCAATTAAGCGGATATCGTAAGTTGGATATTTCCTTTTAAGATCTTCGAAAACAATTTTGCTTTCTGTAGAATCTTCTCCATCAGATTCGAAAAAGATCACGGCAAGACCTATTTTTTCACCCACCTGAAGACATACATTTTCGATATTATTAATGAAACGCTTAAAATTTTCTAAACGTCCATACAAAGGTACAATAATATTCACATGAGTTTGCAGTACATCAACGGATGAAGGTTGATTATTCTGAGTATACTCCTCTCTGAATTCCAACTGAGAGAAAGCTTTCTGGAGATAAGCGTGCCTCCGAACGGGAACGGTCATTTTCTTTCCTCGGTATTTACGGTAAGTTAACAGCATGTCTAGAATGTAATCCACACCAAACAAGGGGTTCTCTCGAACATACCCGTAAAGTATTTCTTTGAAATCGATCACCCTGCCTCTTTGTTTGGAGTACTTATTAATAATTTCCATTACTTCCATCACAACATCATTCACAGCTAACTGCTGATAAGATTCTAACCGCTTTTTGGGATTCAAACTACCAGCTGAATAGATATGCTTACTAACGAAATCCCAAATCAAAGTTTCATCACTGCTGGCCGGATTAAATTTATTTAGAACAGGTTTCATGCCCAATATTGAAGTATTGAAGTGGAGCAATAGCTCCGTGTTGCTAAACGGCTTCGTGTCCTGTAAAAGGTTCTCCATATCTAAAATTTCGCGATAGAGATGGAGAGAATTATATCTCAGATTTTGAGACTGCAAACCATAGAAATAGCTATGCATTCGATATAAGTAGGGTGGCTGCTTAACAGGATGGAGAGTTATAGCTCTGTGGATCTCTTTAGTCTTTAAGCGACCAGTGAACACTTCTTCTCCACTAAAGCTGTGATAGAATATGCTCTGCATCTGCAAGGAAAAATAGTTACTCATAGTTAGAATATAAATTGATATTAAGCATCATCAAAAATGTCAGTATAATCATATCTCTTAATTTATTTAAAACCCTAATTAATTTCATATCTTTTTTTAAATCTTAAATTAGTTCACATTACTTTATTCTAAAATTTTCTCTTATTTCTTCACGCAAAACCAACATTTTTTATTTAATTGTTTCTAACAAGCGCTCTCACAAATAAATGAATAATACAACTCTCAAGATTCAAGAGCAGGGATAAAAATTCCAAACATTTCCTTAGCTGAATCGACACGAGTCAAAGAATTATATATAAGGATCTTTCAGTAAGAACCACTGACCGGAAAAAAATTCACCCGCCCATCTCTCTCTCTCTCTCTCTATATATATATATATATGTGTGTGTGTGTGTGTGTGTGTGTGTGTGTAATGATACTTTAAACTCTAAATTCCATTTTAATTAATTCAATTGAAGCTTTGTAAAAATGATTGCGTCAGCGGTTCCCACGTGCCGAATTAAGGGATAGAGAATCGCTGATATAAACAGATCTTTCTAAAGGATCCCTCTGTTTCCCTTGTCAAGGTCGACACGTGAGAGAAATTCCTATCAGAATCGACACGTCAGAAATCTCATGTTACATATATAAGATCAGGGATAAAATGTTCAGCTTGCACTCAGTTTTTCTTTTCGCTCTGTGTTGTGTATGTGTGCCCGTCGCTCCTGCTTGTATATAATGCATGCCTCTACGGGATGAAATAAAACGATGTCAAAAAAAATCGAAAGTCTCTTCACTGTCTTCGAAACTGCCTTCTGATTAAAAAATTATATGTTTACATATATGTAATGATAATTTAAACTTTTAATTTAATCCAAATTAATTTCCAAAGCTTTATCTTAATTTAGCCCACAGTAATTTCATTCTCTTATTTCCTGATCCAATTCCACTTTCTCTACTTAATTAATTCAAGAGAAGCTTTATAAAATTGTTGAATCGGCTAACGCCGACACTTTCACACGCTTTGTGTGAAGGGGCAAATTTCGTTTTGTGAAAAATTTCGAAGAACTTATTTTCTGTTTGTACGCCAGTACACATTTTGGAAGGTCACTTTCAAGTTATTTTATAAAATAACAGGTCAGTGTTGTTAGAAATTTAGTACTTCTGAAATAGAATTGTACGTCAGTGCTAATACGATAACAAAATAAATCATAATATACATTATTTTTCAAATACATTAGTGCTTTGTTAAAGTTATTTTATTTTTCAATTAATATAAATGAGTGTTAATTGAAAGATCACTTTCAGAATTCTATATATATGTACGCCAGTACTTTATAAATGCTAATATAGCATTGAATTGTCTGTTTAGAAATAAGTACCATTTGAAAAGTAAAGTAATTTTAAAACAAAAGTAGATTTACGCCAGTGCTTTGGGAAACGAAAGTATTTGTAAAGATTAAAAGCTTATCAAGGTATTGAAACTTGCAATTTGCTTAGGCTTTCTCTTTCTTTGTATATTCACAATTATATTATTTTATAGGCGTGAATCATCTAAAAGAAGCAGTAATCTTTTATTGCTGATGAAAAAACGTGTTTTTTCATATATGTTTAGTGAAAAGAGCTATGCTTTTCTTTTTTTGTAATTGTTGTCTGCGTAAATTTATTGAAATTCTAAAGAGATCATTGGACGCAAGTCAAATGAATAATCCCTTTCATCACCGGAAATTAATGTTCTGAGTTTTTTTTTTCTTTTTCTTTTTGCTGTGAAGATGCATTTAGAATTTTTTGATTTATTCCTAATAGGATGTTTTTTTTTATATTTTGCTGAATTGTGTTATATATTGATTAAAGAGAATGGATGATTTATTTTATTTTCGTATCAGTGTAAAGGGAGAAACTTTTTGTTTATATAATTATTGATCGAGTGAAGAAAAATATACATACTGGAAAATGGATCGTTTTAAATAAAAGTGCTTAATTTCTCAAAAAAAAAATTTAAAAATTTTTTTGCATAGTGTGATATTGAGTATATTTTTTAAAATTTTTTGAATAAGAATAGTACAACGGCTTATTTATTGTTATTTTTTATTTTTATTATTTTCCTTTTTATAAATTACTGTACTTACATATAATGGCTTTCTGGTGAAAATAAGGAAAAATTGAACCTGTGAGTTTAGGTCAAGATTTAGATTTAGAAGTTCACGATAAATTAAAAGTTGTAACTATTAGGAAAATGATAATGGAGATGGGGGATTATGATGAAGAGTATGTTAGAGTTCTTGCGGAAACTATGGTGAAGAAAAGAGAAACTGAAGAAAAAGAACGGGAACTTGAATGGAAGCGCGACTATGAATTAAGAGTTAGAAAAACAAAAATCAGAGAGGGAGTGAGAAGCAAGGCAGTTTGAACTGCAAAAGCAAGAAAGGGAAGCCGAAATCGAATTGCAAAAGCGAGAAAAGGAAGCGGAAATCGAATTGCAAAAATGTTAATCGAAGTAGAAAAGTTAAAATTAAGTAATTCTAATAATCCAGCCGATGTAATGGATGTTAGTCAGAGGAATCAAAAATATCACCCAGAATTGTAGAAGATAGTTCCAAAATTTAACCCTAAGGAAGACGAGATAAGTTTTTATCTTGTCATTTTTGAGGTCAAGCTAAAAAATTTAAAAAAGAAAAACAAGAATGGGTTTCTCATCTTTTGTGTCTTCTTACGTCAGACATTGTTCAACTTATTTCTAGGGAGCCTGAAGAAAAGTTTGAGAATTACGAACACGTAAAAGATTTGTTGCTGAGAAGATTTAAGCTAAGTCCTGAAGCATTCCGACTTAAAGTTTGTTCAGCACCAGAAAACATTTCAAGGTTCGTGGAGAGACTTTGCATTCGAATTAACAAATTTCTTCGAAGAATGGATTTCAGGTCTTGAAGGTACTGATTTCCAAAAGTTAAAAGAAATTATAATCACTGATCAAATGAAGAAACGTGTTTCTTACGAGGTTCGAGAGCATTTTGTAGACGTTTGGGGAAAATTGATGTCTCCGGTAGAATTAGCTGACCTTTTGGATGAGTATGAAAATGTTGGAAGAAATAAAAAGGGAAATTTCGGGGGAAATCTAGAAAAGAGAAAACTTACACCTGGAGATTTTCATGAGAAGAAGCAGAAATTCAGTGTCAACTCCAGACCTGAAGAAATGCCCAAAAGTCAAGATTTATCTCGGGGTAGAAATAATAAGTTTTTCATAAACGCAAGCCATTGCAATGCTATGAATGCGGTTCAACAAATGTTTCAGACCTCAATGTCCAAAATTGAAGAATATTAAAATTACAGCAAATATAAACAGAATTGTTGAAGGTTCTGAAGATGAATTTTTAGCTCCTTTTACGACTGTAGCAGAGGTAAATGACCATCAAACGCCTGTTCTGCGTGATAGGTGCCAGTATTGATGTAATTTGTAGAAAGTATGTATACTAGTGAATGTATACTATTGCCAATGTATACTACTGAAAGTATTTGGGTCCAACAACCACTTGATGAAGGCCCTGTGTGCTTACCATTAGCCGAAGTAAAAATAATTCTATAAAGCGGAGAAATAAAAACAAATGCTGCTTTGTTCGCAGTAAACTTGATAAAGGACGCTATATTATGGGGAATCGTACGGCCTCCTTGCTTAATTTCTATTGCAATTAGAATACTTGAGAAATTTTTTTCTCATTGTAATAGGAATACATAAATTTCATTATAAAATTTTTATTCGATGTGTATAAATTTTATTCGGTAAACGTAAACTTTTTTCTACTGAAAATCCATGATTCCATGAAAAGAAATTTTAAGGAAGTTTTATACTCGGCGGTTCTTCTACAGTTCGGGGTTTTCCTTACTGGTAAACAGGTTTTACTAACCACATTTCATTGTTGTATGCGAATACATATAAAAAAAAATATCTGGAATTGCGCCATGCAGTAATTCGCAGAATTAAGATGCATTTCGCAATCGAAACCTTCATTCAATACAAATTTCATTCCCTTTAAACTAACACGTTTGTTTCATCACTTATTTATCTGAAATCCATTCAAGGAATTTTGCTTTTCTCACAAAATTTTTTCTCAAGTAATAAATTAAAGGTTTGATGAAAGGATCCCCCCCCCCCCCCTACTGCGACTGCTACACGTGTGTACGTCGCTAGAGCAACTAAAGTATGTTTAAGATACTGAATTTATTAAGAACCGTCCTCGATGCTGCGTCAGCATTCTTATCCATTAATTACGGAACCTCCACCCCAATACCGTGCACGAAGCACATCGTTGGTGTCCGGTGGAGTCCAGCATTCTTATCCAGTAAGGATAATAAAAGAGATTAATATTAATTATAAGGATAATAAAAGGTAAGGTTATGATTTCTTCTATTACCATGTGAAAGCATGATGTTACTTCGGGAATATTTGTGGTGACGAAAAAAATTGGTCTGATATAAAGGCCACTAATCATCGAAGATATCGATTGTTGAAATTGGAGTCGTAAAATATTGTTAAATAAATATTAAAAGAAATTCCAAATTCATAAAGTCTGCATTTACATTCTAAATAACAAATAGGCACTTATTTATTAAAAATACTTCTGTAGAAAAATTATGGTAAGAATTTCGAGCAATTGTTTCTAAAATGATCATCCGATTCATCAATGCATTTCATTTGACCAATTATACTTTAAAAATCCAACTCTCAACAGTCAAAATTTATCTTACAAAATAAAAATGTTCTCACGTGATAACTTGAAATTTGTAATAGCAGATTTCATTTTTTTTGTGTGTGCGCGTGTGACTGTTGTTCTCAACATCAACTGCGAATGATTAATTTTTCAGCTTATAAATTAAAAAAAAAACTGAATCGATGTATGAATCCGACTGGTCGAAATATGTAAAAAAGCAGGAATTTACGAAGCAATACTTTCTGGATAAGATAAATGACTACTTTTTAAATTCTTTTATTTGTTTGTCTGACTGAAAAGCATTTTACTGAATATCATAAGTAAAAATTTGTCATGAATATAAATTATACATTTTTTTTCCTTTCAAAATGCAATTCCAAAAATTAATAACAGTAACTTTTTCAAGATATTAACTGCAGAACATGAAATGAAACAAGTACATAATTAGTAAGGGAATCATAAAGGAAGCAATTTCGATGAAGAAGTCCCATAAATTTCCAATTTTATAGAAGTAATCCTAATTTAAATGTTCTAACGAAACACACACACAAAAAAATATATATAATCTGTAAATTAATGGTAATTGGTCGGTTTAAAACAAGTATTGATTATGTGGGTAAATAATGTTTTTGCAAAAACAAAAGAAACTCGAAGCTTTAATCCGAAATGTGGTAGCATGGTAAAGTTTTAGGTTTGATTCGTTTGATACTACAGCTGATATCAGTTATAGGATTCTGTGCGGGAAGATTTATGCCAGTATTTTGCAGCAATTAATTTCAGCACATTTTTAACATGTTAAGGATTTATTTTAGAATACCTTTTTTGATTTAGTAACTTTATGAATACGTGCTGTTTTTATTATACGTGCTATTTTACCTATGACGACTTCAGTTTGCCTGGCATCCACGTTTATACGCATTATTATTTAAGAAGATATTAGGTTGTATAAATAATCTAATAATTAAACAAATGTAATGAAATATGGAGAAACCTGAACACTTGTACTTGATAAAGAGTTAATATTATTCTAATATTTTATCATTCGCAAAAACTTCTATTTTTTCGCGTTTTGTAGCGTCATCAAGTGGCCAAATGATACAACCCTTTAGTGTGTGTGCCTGAGAGTGTTGAAAATAAAACCAAGACATATAGTTCGCGATGCGTTTTATTTCTATGTGATTGTGTGTTTTAAAAAATGAGCTAACATGGGCCAAAACAGGTAACAATAATAATAAAGCATTCTGATTGGTTGATTACAGTTGCAAAGTAGCAAAATTTTCAAATTGATGATAAAAATCGATGAGATCTGTCCAGTTATTGAGACTGAGAGCTCTGTCTAAGTTTCATTTAGCAAAAACCTTTCAAAAATGGAGGAAAAGATAAATCCTCATAACATATTTAATTCTCATAAGCTGTCTTGTGGAATAAAAATTTAGAAATCAGTACATTAGATATTTGATTTAAACATGGAAAAACATTTTGAAAGTACCTTTTAGCCTAGAACAAACTAAGTATCGAATCTAGTAGCTTTAGATCTAATAATCTGTCCTGAAAAACACAGCAGTCTGCGTGTTCCCTTTTTACAACGCATTGAGATGAAAACTAGCCCAGGATGACCTTTCACCTCGCCAAGAATGCTAACAATGCCAAATCTCCAAAGGCAAAAATTACGAATAACTATTAACTGGAAATAACTATTTAAAAGTATTGTTTTCCCAATCAGTCATATTGATTGACGACTTGAAATCTTTGGCAAGGTGAGGAAGTATCCTAAACTAGTTTTAAATCGTAATCGCTGTAGCTTAATTATGGAAATTGATCAACTCTTCCAAAATTATTATGTCACAAATAAGGTTTTAACAATATCTCAAACTTAAAATAATAATAATAATATAAATTTATTTCTGAACAATTTGCTTTGTTTATTATTAAGATTTTTTAAAAATTCATTTCAATATACAATCAGCAGAAATGTGTTTAACGTCAGTGTTTTCAACGTTTAATTCAAACTCATCCATCAATATATTCACACACGTGCTTTTGCGAAAATTCAGATTAAAAAAAAATATGCTTCTTTTGGACATAAACTCCGAAATAAGATTTTCACTTCAGGTTTTCGTCGAATATGTACTTTTTAATTTGTACCTGTAATAATTTGTAGCAGATGGATTCATCAAATTCATGTTTTTCAGTCGTATCAAATAAAAAGATGAATTTCTTTAAAACAATGCATTCAATGTTAATCATTTAATAGCCTAAAAAGTCAGTAATTTGTGTGAACAAGCTGATCGCCAAAGGCGGCTTTCAAATAGAAGTATTTGTTTTCCTTATTCAAAGTTGAAAGCTTTTGATATGATCGATATAAAATAAAAACAGCGAAATTTCCATAAGAGTGTCACTTGCAATATCAGATGGAAAATAAATTTATCTAATGATACGTAATCAAGTATTTCCGATTGACACGAATAAATATCTTACGAAGGAATTTCCTATTGACAAATCGCCGCTGAAGATTTTAATTTGGTATTGCGGATGTTTTCCTCAACCTTTTATTTTTATTTTATCACACTAAAACAATTTTCAAGCTATTTTTATAACTCCAAATATATTCAATGATATTAACTTGATTCTTTGCAATTGTTTCGCCACTTTATATATATATATACAGGGTGATAAAAAAACAACAACTTCCCCTATATATGAAACCATAGCGGCCTATCCGCTCAACCAATCGAACCAAAATTTCAGATATGGTTGTTTGAAGGTATGCGCTGGAGATTGTGATGATTCTAAACAACGCAGAACTCACGGTTGCAGTTACAGTAAGAGAATTTTGAAATTTTCGAATGACAACACCCACTTTTTCCTTGCGCAAATTGATCAGCGTATTGAAAAACCACAAATGGCGTTGGAACGATTAGCGTGTGACAAAAATTGCCGCCTTAAAGCATATGCAAAGAAGTTCATTATAAAGGAATAATGACAACACAGAGAGGAAAGAGAATAAATTTTTTTATTGGAATGGAAAGTTATAATTACAGGTTTTCAACTTGTTCATCTTCGCAGGCGACAACGCATTGCATTCGGGAGATTGTGGACAACAATGCCGAACGTAACTTAACGTGTTATCGCATCTTGCAATTCTGACACAGTTGCAGAATTCCGTTATTCCTGAATTGCAGCAACGAAATGTCATTAGGAACATTGTATTGATGCAAAATGGGGCTCCTCCACACGTCGCCCAATGTGTTCGACCAGTGCTGCAACAACACTTTGGTGGTAGAGTCATCTCTAGTAACTTTGCAGTTTCGTGGCTACCGCGATCCCCCGACTCACTCCTATGGATTTCTGGTTCTGGGGTTATCTGAAATCTAAGGTGTACACGCCTGGTCCACGAGATGTGTCAGAATTGCAAGATGCCATAACACGTGAAGTTATGCAGATTCCTTCTTTCATGTTACGTTCGGTATTGTTGTCAACAATCTCCCGAATGCAATGCGTTGTCGCCTGTGAAGGTGAACACGTAGAAAACCTGTAATTATAGCTATCCATTCCAATAAAAACCTTTTTTTCTTCTCTTTCCTCTCTGTGTTGTCATTGGTCCTTTATAATGCTCTCCTTTGTAAATGCTTTACGGCAGCAATTTTCGTCACACGCTAATCGTTCCGACGCCATTTGTGGTTTTTTAATACGCGGATCAATTTGTGCAAGGAAAAAGTGGGTGTTGCCATTCTAAAATTTCAAAATTCTCTCTCTGTAACTGTAACCGTGAACCCTGTGTTGTTTAGAATCATCACAATCTCCAGCGCATACCTTCAAACAACCATGTCTGAAATTTTGGTTGGATTGGTTGAGCGGATAGGACACTAGGGTTTCATATATAGGGGAAGTTTTTTTTACCACCCTGTATATATATATATATATATTAGTTATAGTGAAATTAACTCTCACACAAATAAATCTACTTTATTTTTCACGAATAGAAGTAGTAATATGCATGTAAATGAAAATAGTAGCTAAAAAAGTATATTATTTTTCAAAGAGAGTTTCAACGGTACTTGTAAAAAAATTAGTCTCCATTAATGTTGTTGATATAGACAAAGAGTAGGACAACTATTATTAAATTAATCTATCTATATTTAAAATAAAGCTTGTGTGTTGTCGCTCTGCAGCCCTACCGTTCGACCTACAGCTATCAAACTACCATGCATACCTTGGAAGAAGGAAATGTGCACCTCAGACCGATTTTTTTTGAATTTTTAAATAAAATTTTAATTAATTAAAAAAAATAAGCGGATTTTGGCAATTTTTCGAGATAACTTCCGAAAATATCATCGCTTAAAAATGATTTTTGCATCAAGTTCAAAAAAATGATTTATTTAATGATACAATTTATTTCTCACAAAATAAAAATAAGTATTTAATCTGCACAAGCACATTAGACGTGCAAGGGAAAAATTAGCTTTTATCAACGAGTTGCCATCCATTGATAAAAGCTCAAATTAAAAAAAATAAGTTAAATATTACTGCAAACAGAAAAGTGCAATTTTCAACATGTGTCTATATGACATGAAATAAATAAGAAATATAATATTTTTTTAAAAATAAATGAAAGACAAAGTTTTCTACGATCTTTTACAATTTATACAAGTACAAAATGAAGTCTCCTGAAAGCGTCTGTATGTTTAAACCAAAAAAATCGAGAAAGTTAACTGATATTGGAGATATTTGTACCATTTTGTAGAACATTCATTGGGGAATGTTTTAGTCATATCAAATGTTGAAGTCATATCAAAATTAAAAAAGGAGTTTTATAACTGTGATTTTAATTATTTTCCTACTACGATTCGCGCATGCGTAATACACTTATGCGCGAATGTGCGAAAACTTCACAAGATAATAGGTTTACCAATCCCGCGGTTGCCAGTTTTGGCGCGTTATCGCAGCTTGGCGAAGAAGGGGGTTAAACACCGGTGCACCCAGGTTTTATTATATTGAAATCATATAAAAAAAAAAGGAGTTTTAAAATTTGCCATTTTAATTATTTCAAGGGCAAATTTTTCATACTGCTGGGATTGACTTAAACAAAGAATGTTTTTCGCATGGACAACTTTATGTGGCACTTTCCAGAGTTGCATCCAAACAAAATCTTTTTGCCTTGGCACCAGGAGGAAAAACAGTTAATATAGTTTACAAAGAAATATTACGAAGCAAACTGAATTTTATTTTCATATCAAATTGTACAGAGTTAATAAACAAGGGTGGAGCAGTGGGTACAATGAATTATTTGTATATTTTTAAATTTCAAAACAACTTTTCTATTGCATATTTTGAGTGTATCTTTTTGTCTAAGAACATATCATATTTTTACCTTTTTAACAGTCTAAATATTTCGGAATAGCTTTGATATACCGTCATTTTCGCCAAAATAATAATAATAATAATTTATCGCAGAATGTGGCGCGAGCAATAGCGTAACGGTAGTAAAAGCTCCACCGAAAAATTGCCAGTCTCGCAAGGCGCCAAATGATTGCATATCAAAGCTTAACCAATATTTCTGAATGTGCGCAATAAAAAATGATTTTGTAGTTATTTTTGATTATTTCTAAATATATTTTTATGTTTGATGTTGCGTGACATGCCCATATGATATCGGGTGGAGGAAAACTTACGTTTAAAACTTAATTTTTTCTCTTGGGCGTTATGCCACGGGCAACGCTATGCGGGTACTTCTAATATCCACATAATTAATTCAATAAATCAGATTTATTTAAAACAAACATAGTTTAATATATATCCTTTCATTTCAAGGTTCAACGGATAATTTGTAAACCTTTAATAATAGAAATATATGTGTTAAAATGGTCTAAATGAAGTAAATAATTATATTTTATTTGACTTGAGTTAATAAATAATCTAATAAAATACTAACATTCAGCTTTTATCTAGATCCTCTATTCTATGAATCATATTTAACAAAATATTCTTGAGACACTAATATTGTAAATAAAATAGAGTTGCACTCCAATCAACTAAATCAATCACCAAAACTGACTGATTTATTAAATCACTTCATCGACTAGGTTTTCTGAAGACTGATTGACCTAAGATTATGAAAATGTTGATTGTTCTAAACTATTATATTCAAAACTTTATAAATCGATAAGATTTAACAGTAGAAAATGGAAACCTTCATTTTCTTATTTAAAAGTTGAAGTATCAAGAATATTTCGGAGAATCCGTTTCGGAAATCCTTTTTAAAGCAAAACTAAAAACTTGAATTTTTTTATGAATCTGAGAATTTTTTTTTCAATAATCCTTGAGATATTACATAAATTATGAAAATTATTCTGTAGTACACATAAGACTTAGATTCTGAACGACTCTGTTTTCAATAATTATACCTAAAAAAATGTTTGGTTTCAGTAAAAAATGTGTTTACATTAATTGCAGTTTAATTATTTCCACTTTAATTTGAAGTCGAAATTTTGCCGGAACTGACAGAAAATTAGTGAGATACATAGTACATTATGGCTTAAGGTCTTTATAATAGTGTGAGTGAATTATATTATTATTAAAATTTGAAGCTTAAAATATTTTGTTGAAAAAGCTATAAAATGAAAAGTTACTTAAAATATTTAATTCAAAATTTTAACGACCATTAAGATTGGTGAACTGGCTAGTTGTCAAAGGCGGCTAGTACTTATAATAAAGCTGAATGTGCGTGTGCGTTTTAGCACTCTACAGACCAGATCATTAGACCTACAAATACCAAATTTGATATGTATACCTTGGATATATAGAATTTTATCCTCGGAGCAATTTTTTTGAATTTTGAATTAAAATTTTAATTAATTAAAAAGTATGCGAAATTTTGGCGTTTTCGCGCTATAACATCCGAAACTGTTACATCACAAAATTGAATTTTACATCATATCGAAGATTTAAAAAATTTTCTTTTTAATAATATTAATGTTTTAATCTATAAATTAAGTTCCTATTTTTAATGAATTAAAAATTTTTTAAATTATATTTCAAACAATTTATTACGTAAGAAATGAAAATACGATTTAACCTGTACGAGCATGTTGCCATAACGTTAACACAAATTAAAAATGAAAGTTTGCATTAAAAGTTATTACGTTAACTTAATGCTCTAACTCAGGAAAAGTATCGTATGGTCCATGTGTATATATGAAATGTAATATTTTTCTATAAAAAAATAAATGCGTGAAAAATATTTATGTGACTTTTTAAAATGGCTATGTTGTTAATTCAATAATTCAGTTTAATTTAAGGCATATACCTATACTTATATAAAGCTCAATGTGTGTGTGTGTGTTGGCGCTCTACAGTAAAGACCATTTGACCTACAGCTACCAAATTTGGTACGTGTATACCTTGGAGGTCGGAAATGGGCACCTGGGGTCCCTTTTTTAAAAATTTTAATTAGAATTTTAATTATTAATTAAAAACTAACTTTCCCGTCAAAAACATCTTCATTTCCCCACCGCCAAATGAGTAAGGCTTCAACATTTTTTTCCCACGCTAATGAGGCTTAGGCTTCACATTTTTCGGCCAATTATTTCAAACGATTCTGTTTATTTTCTTAATGTTTGATGCATTCAAAATTAAACGTTGTTAATTAATCGATCTTTCAGATTCATTCTGAAGTACTTTTGAATTAAAATAAAACAGAATAAAGGAAATTAAAAATTTCTAATCTGCATAGCGTTACCCCAACTGGCGTAGAAAAATTCACGCATTTGCGTTACCGTAACTGGCATTGAAAATTCACGCATGCGCATTGTGTTCCGGTTGTTTACATCTATTTTCAACGGAAGCGGAAATGATTTAAATTATTTTTAGGTTAGTTGTATGCTTTTGTAATTAAATTGTATTTATGTTAGTTTAAGTTCATCGTTTTTTAAGTAATTTTTTTACCTGTTTTCGACCGATTATTTTAAATGATTCTGTTTATTTTCTTAGTGCTTGATGCATTTAAGATTAAACATTGTTAATTAATAGACCTGCTCATGATGAATCCGAAAAAACTTTGTTGAAAAATTCTTGAGATATTACATAAATTAAGAAAGATATTCTTTAGTACCCATAAGGTTTAAATGCTCAGTGACTCCGTTTTCAGTAATCATATTACAAAAAAAAAAAAAAAAAAAAAAGCTTTGTTTTAGTAAAAAATATTATTATATTAATTGCAGATTAATTCTTTCCACTTTAATTTAAAGCATAAAATCTACGGGAGCTAACAGAAAATTAGAGATACAGATTACGTTATGACTGAAAGCCTTTATAATATTATGAGTGAATTGAAATTTGAAGTTTTAAAATATTTTAATGAAGAAGCTATTAAATTAGGAATTACATAAAATATTTAATTATTAAAATTTTAACGAGCATTAAGATTAGCGAATTGGCTGGTCGCCAAAGGCGGCTAGTAATTTAATATATAGGTTGTCTCAAAAACCTTGACCGTGACCTTTGTTCCTTGAATATTGATCATAGACATGTACTATACATTACAAAGTTGCGTAAAAAAAAAGGTGTAAAATGTTATGAAATAGATTAAAATTTTCAGGGGATTAAACTTCAAAAAATACAAAATTTAAATTTTTATACGGACCCAGTACAAAATAAAAAAATCCCCCAATGAGTAAAATGTGCCTTTTTTTCTAATAAGGTCATGTACAAAATTTCAGAATTTTATCACTAAAAGTCTCATTGATATGAAACTACATAAATGCTGACTTAAACCACTTTTCGATGCCTGGATATGAGTTCGCAAAGATAAAAAAAATCATGTCGGATGTTCGTGTTTTAGGGGTCGTACACAAATAAACAAAGAAAGTAATGACTGAATAAATAAATAATAATTTTTCTATTTATTAGTTCAAAAGCATTGAAAATTTGTAGAAATAATAACTTAAAGGAAAGATTACATAAGTGTTTTTACAAATTCATTGACTGTGCTATTTTTAAGTTATATTCTGTAATTCATGATATAAAATTTTAAAGTATTTTTCAGGAAGCATAGATTTTAAAATTCGTATTTAAAACTAAAGATATAAAGAATATTTTATTTCCTTATGATGCATTCCTGCGTCGCGTTATCTGCACTGAAGCTGTAAACATTTGCATTTTAATTTGTGATTGACCCTTCACCAACTTTGTTTTAACATATCTGTCGCGATTTCAACAAATATTAATATTATTAGCACGAATCCTAACTTAAAATATATATATTTAAGCTAAATTAATTTTAAGATGTTTAAAATATTTATGAAACAACTCAACTTAACATTGAAATAATTTTTGTAACGGAAAATATTTTATAGTTTATGTATCTGGCAATAGTTTAATGGAAAATAAAGAAGTTTGAAATGGCAAGAATTTGTGGTTGTGGGTTATTTTAACTTATCTGTTTCATTTTAAATGGACAAAACAATATCTTTGAGAGTTTTCATGATAAAATGGTGAAATTTTGTACATGATCTTATTAGAGGATGGGGCACATTTTACTCAATAGGAATTTTTTGTACGGGGTCCACATAAAAATTTAAATTTTGCATTTTTTAAAGTTTAATCCCCTGAAACTTTTAATCGATTTCATAACATTTGCACCTTTTTCTATGCAACTTTGTAATTTACAGTATTTATCTGTGATCAATATTTAAGGAATGAAAGCCGCGATCAAGGTTTTTGACACACCCTATATATATACACGATATCCGCTCTAATCAGGGCCCCAGCAGCTAATTTATAAGACTTTATTAATTGCCAAATATATTTAATAAAAATGAAATAAAATAAATAACCTCATTTTATGCAGTTTGAATTAATAAATGTTCAGATGAATTACGATTTTGAAATTTTCACAGAGATCCTTTGTTCTGCGAGTCGTGTTAACAAATTATTCTTCGGACATTAATATTTTAAAATAAAGAAAGTTCCATTCTTGCAATTAAAACAGAGTAATGAAAATTTGAATGACTCTATTCTATTTCTATAAAAACGCGCAGTTTTAAATCTCCCCATCGATGGGCCTAAAGAAAGTAGCCATCAGCACTTGGACCTTCACCGAGACTGATAATTTAAAAATTGAAATTAGTGATTGTCCTAAAATAACGATATTCAAAGCTTATTGATATAAAGCTTAACGATATTCAAACGATATTGAAACGTTAGATTTTGCTTAGATAATTTAACTGATTATGATTTACAGGATTGAAGGACTGTATGAAATTTAAGACTTTATAGTTGTTTCCAGAAGCACATTTATTGATTGAAATAAAATAAAATATTATTTGCGACGTTTAATCTTTTTCAAAATAAAAATGAATTTTTACGATGAATCAAGATAAATTTTTATAGAATAATTCTTTGAAATATTGCATAAATTATATAAAAAATACGCGTAAGATTATAATTCTGAAGGATTTGATTTTATGAAGTCATTTTTAAAAAATATGCTTGGTTTCATTAAAAATTTTTTTTTCGTATTTATCCACGTTTTATTTCTTCCGTTTCAAATTCAATTCTAAATCTTCTGACAGCTGACAGTAAATTAGAGAAATAGTATATAATACTGGGAGCAAAATATCGCAAGGCTTCGTTAATATGATTTATGTTAAGCTTAAAAATATTTTGCTGAAGAAGCTATTAAGAAATCAAGGTACAGAAATATTTAATTAAATATTTTAGAGAGCATTACTCCTGGCGAATCAACCAGAGACGACTAGTGATAATAATAATAAAAACGATCAGAGATTTTAAATATCTATTACAATTTGAAATTTAAAATTACATTGTTATCAAGAGAAATATGGATATCAGATTATAGATTCAACTGAAATTAAACAAAATCCGTAATTTGTTGAACTGCTGGTGTTGAACGTAGCTAAAAGTTATTTAGTTACAGATAAAAGCAATTAAATAATGTCTTACCTCATAAGACCACGTGCAAGGTATGCCTACAAATTTCCGTACACATCTTCCAACTTCAACATCTTCATGGGTTGAATACAGATTTTTCAAACAGTAGCGGATATGAGGTATAAGCAGACGAAGAGTATCCCGACTCAGAATCATTCCTGGACCACCCATACAGAAATTCTCATCAGGCTGCAAACTGAGCTGTCCGAATTCTGCTTTATTCCCAACGCCGGCTTGTCCGATGAACTGGGGTTTGCTGCTATTGATGGACCTGAGAAAGGCTTCAAGGTGATCTGTTCTGATGTAAACATCATCATCTGCTCGCATAAACCATTCGAAATCATCGATGAAGTGATCGTGCATAAATTTCAACATTAGGAAGGACTTTTTCTGAGGAGGATAAGAATCGTCAACACTTTTCAGAGGAACCAGAGGAAGAGAATGATTTGTCCTGGAGCTGAAGCTCGAGAAAAATATCAACTTCCCAGGTACTGTCTTACCCCAAGTATTGTGAATAGCCAAGGCTCGGGTGTCCAGATATTTCTGCGCTGTCATTACACCAACAAATATTAACTTTTTGTCATCAGGTAAGTTGGAGGTATTAACGACATCATCAACAGAGAATTCTTTATTTGGCGCGGCATCTTTAGTAGAACTAATTTTATTAGGAGAAAGTAAGCACGATGGTTTCTGAAGAAGCATGTACCTCAATTGCGTGGTTATCACAAATCCAATGACTGTGCCACAGATGAACCGGCACAGCTGGGAAGCAGTGACCATATTGGATAATTAACCAGATAAATGGATAACAACACCACCACCTAAAAGCAGATAAATAATAAATCAAGAATGCTAAATGAAAAACATAGCAAAGAACTTTATTACAAATGAAGCAGATTCCGAATTCCGTAGTTTTAAAAACCAGTGATTTGCAAACAAATGATGGCAGAAAGGACATCTTGCTTTGCAAAGATGTCCTTTGCAAAGCAAGGAGAAAAATGTAACCGAATTTGTTTCTTTAACTCATAAAAGCAGAATTTTTAAATGACATAGATATAATTTATAATATAGTTTTGCACTCATTGTAACGATGCGTTCATTACGTAGAGTAAGGCACTATTTTTATAGTCGCAGAAATGGTTGAAAAATGCATACTGTGTCGTTTTCACTCAGGAGTTCAATAATCAGACCACATTTTTTCCAGCATTAAAAACTATTTCTAATCATCTGACATAAATGTGCAAAAGAAATGCAGGGGTAAATTATAAAAGACAGCTTCATTAGAAGCCTTGCTTGAAAAACGGCGCAATGAATATTTATTACTGGATTTCACGCTCACTCAATGGCTCTCTGGAGGAAAATCCGTCACAATTAACATACAAAACTTTTTTGAGGCGGCTGATGACAGTCCTGAAATAATGAAACTCACGGTTTCATAACTCGGTCAATTTTGGTCATAAAACTTTTTTTTTGTTTAAAATGTCAAAAAAAAATTATTTTATTGAATATCACTAATAGAACTTGGGAATTATATAAAAATTTAGACTTTTTAATTTTCCGATAAATTAACTTATCGAATAAAACAACATAAAAATATTGTTCTATATTTTAAATATATTCTTTGCATCAATTAAAGCATTTTACTAATTGAAAGTTTCTGCCTATCTCGAAAGATTCTGAAAGTCATGATTAGAGTGAACATTTAATATACACTGGTGTGCAAAACTTAAGCAACAGGTATGTTTTTTGCCATAACTTCACAAGAAATAATCTGAGAGACATGAAATTCAGAAATGAGATACAGCATTTTGTTCTGAAAGAATGACGAAAGCATAGTTGCGCAGAAATGAATACAATGCATACGGTATGGAATCAAACAAAAAAAAAAGGCTTTATTGAACTCATAGTATCGTTACACATGATTGTCTGTCCAAGAGGAAGAACAGTAAGCAGATGTTCCTTAGTATGGGATATGCCCTCCCCTTACTGCAATGGTTGCTTCACACCGTCTCCCCATACTCAGCACCAGATTGTCCAACAGTTCTTGAGGTAAGAGTGCCCATTCCTCAATCAGCATCTGTTTAAGTTGTCGTGTGTTCCCAGGAGGATGTAATCGTGCCGCAAGGCGTCTCCCCAAAGCATCCCACACATGTTCTATCGGATTTAAATCAGGGGAGCACGCCGGCCAATCCATTCGAGTGATATCTTCACTTTCAAGGAGCTCCTCAACAGCATGAGTCCTGTGTGGCCGTGCATTGTCATCCATAAAAACGAAGTCTGATCCAATGGCACCTCGGAACAGACGCAAATGGGGAAGGATCACCTCCTGACAATAGCCATCTCCAGTTACAGAACCTCTGTCGAAAACGTGGAGCTCAGTCCGCCCGTTCATCCTAATGCCTCCCCAGACGACAACCGAAACGGTCTCTTTCCGTGATGTTACTGGGATGAAACCGTGTCCCGACCTCTCTCCAAATCAACTGGCGTTGGGAATCGCTCGTGGCATAAAAACGACTCTCATCTGTAAAGAGGACACGACTCCATTGATGAGATGTCCAGTTTTTGTGCTCCCTGCACCACTCTAAACGGTGCCGCCAGTGGGAAACTGTCAAAGGGATGCAGTGTTCAGGACGGCGGGCGAATAGGCCACCTTTGTGAAAGCGTCTGGCCACAGTAAAACGCGACATTTTTCGCCCCGTTGCTGCACACAGTTGCTGAGCAATGGCGCTTGCTGACTGGTTTCGGGTTCTTTTCGCCTGCAGGACGATATGTCGGTCATCAACTGCAGTTGTTTTCCTGGGGCGGCCACCACCAACATTTCTCACAGCTGTACCTGTGGTTTGGAAGGCTTTCCAAGCGCGCGAAACGACACTTTTGTTGATTCCGAACTCTTCAGCTACATTGGTCACACTACGCCCCTCCTAAAGCTTTCCGATCATTCTTCCACGTGTGAAATCGTCCAGGTGATTTCTGCTAGCCATATTTCACGAATTAACTCACGTGCACTTGCAGCGAATGTCTTTAATTGCGACTCCGTCCTTCCTTTTATTGTAGTGTTGATTGTATTGTATTGTAGCGCGCCTTCCGCACGTGTTTTGCGTACGCTTACGTCGCCTGTGACGTTTTGTTCCTGATATTTGCATACGCATGACCTTTCTTGAATTACGTGTTTATTGTACTGATCGCAAGAACTCCTTTTCTGCAATTTCATGGCTATCTGCTTAAAATGTGCATTGTTGCTTAAGTTTTGCACACCAGTGTATGTATCCTATCATAAAAATAACAAGTTAGTTAATTCACAAAATAAAAAATAATTTCATAAAATTGTTTATTCATGAAATTCATGGATGAAGTCGAAAAATATCCTGAAACTAAAAGCGACTGAGACACAATTTCAAAAAAGTTTTAAGTCGTTTAGTTGGTTGTTCAAACAAGCCTTCAAGTTTACTTTCGGATAAGGGGTAAAATATGTTCTAACATCTGTTTTTCGCGTGTAAATAAAAAGGTGTTATCTTAAGAGGGAAAATGTAAATTAAAAGATTATAGGTATTAGAAAAACTTATATGGTGAGTTAAAAAACGAAATGATAACCTAATTAGATCAAATGCACTCAATACTGATTACTGAGTGTTTTAGATTTTCCACAAAAAAGTAATAAAATTAAACTTTAATAAAAATTTTTATCCGCATTATCAAGCTTGAATTTATTTTTTGAAGGCAGTTACTTTTCCAAGTACTAGTTTTTAATGTGTTTAAGGAATCTATCGTCACAAATTAAAACTTTTTCTTTTCCAGGTTTAATTTTCACCACTTACTTCTTTCCTTAGAATACGACCATTTGAAAACTTAGAGTAACACTTTTTTTTCCCCCAACAAACTATAATGGAGGCATCTATCTGTAATGTTTAGCAATTATTCTCTTTTATATAAGGAAATAATTGCTTATTCCCCTACATAAAAGGGATTAGAGGATTTCTAGCAATTTCGCTCAGATGATAAATATGTATTATATTTCTAAATTAGTACTGTTTAAAAATTTACTACTGATTATTTACATTATCATTATGTTTTTTAACTCATTCATAGATCTCTTTAATCCAAGACTTTGCTCCAAGATTAATAGAATTTCCTTTAAAAGGAAATCTTTGTCCCATGAATCATATACATTAAAATTTTCTTGAGATGTTAGCATTTTAAATAAAAATAAAGACATACTCTATTTGTACTGAAACTGAATGAGTTATGAAAATATGAATATTACTATCTTATAAAAAAGTAAGAATTTAGATCATTCTATTGACTGTTTCAAAGAAGATACGCTAATCAGTGTACAGAGTTTCCTCAAGGCTGATAAGTCGAAAACTGTGAAATTGTTGATTATTTTAAAATAGTGATATTCCATAACTCAGTCAGATTTAGTGGCAGTAAATAAAAATGTCTTTTCTTTTTACTTATTTATTTAAAAGTTGGAGTGTTCAGAATATTTCATTAAATATGACTTCTTACACCAAAGAACTCTATAAAATTCATTCATTATATTTTCAGTAGTACATTGATTATTGATTGTAACAAAATAAAATATTATTTATGGCATTTAAATCCTTTTGAAAGTAAAATTAAAAACTGAATTTAATGATGAATTAAAGAAATTTTTATTGAATATTTGAGATATTGCACAAATTATTAAAAAAATATTTTGTAGTCCACATAAGACTTCATTGCCAAACGATTTTATTTTCTTTACTGATATTTTTTAAAAATATGCCTGGTCTCTGCAAAAATGCTTTTATTGAGGAGTAACAGTGTTCAAAGTTTTAAATGTAAAAAAAAAAAAATCATTTTATGATTCCTCGAAATTAAATCTCTCATACATCAGCTTCAGGCAATTTGTATATAAAACATCAAATTTAGTTAATTTCCATTAAGTTAAAAAACAATCAAGTTTCAGAAGATGAAAATCCAAAATATATTTGTGCTTAACACATCTTCATTGTTAAGATGGTAAATGTTCAAAGAGTATATGTGCATAGATTAAATTATAAATTAATATTATTAAATTTGCCGAAAAAAGTAAAATAATCCAACTACATACATTTTATTAATATTTTTATCTTCATCTAATAGATTTTCAGAATTCAAAATTTAGAAGAGTCTGTATTCAAGCATATCTTTTATAAATCTAAAACATTATCTAAATTTAAATAAAGTTTTTTGCATTTTTAATACATATATGCATACTATATGTTAAACTAGTTATTAAAAAATAGGAGTAAAAATCAAATAATCTCTTTTAAGTTCAGGTGTAATAATTTTGGAAATAAGAAATTATTAAGTTAAATATATTATTCAAATGACGCTATTTATACACACAAGTTAATTATATCTCCAAAAATATTGAAGATATCATTAACATGTATCATTTATTTGTGAAATTAATACATTTATTGGTGAAAAAATACTGAAAACAATTTAAATAAATATTAAAATAAGACTAGAATGTTTAAAGGAAAATAATTTAAGTGAATACAAAATCCTTATTGAAATTAATATAAAATTTTATGATTTTCTAACTACAAAACTTTTTACTGTCTGGTCACTAAAAGGCTTTGAGTTAAATTTGGAACAAAAACAATGTACTTTATCACATATTTTTAAAATTTTGAGAAAGCACTCTGAAGCTTACGTTCTTTATAAAAGTCAAATGAGATACTAAGTATTATTAATTAATTTTATTTTTAAAATTTACCTTTTGCATATGATTTACATCTTAAGAAAAATTATAGGGTTCATTATAATCACATATAGCCATACACGGCAGAACCAGCTAAAATTTACAAAAAAATCCTCTTTGTAGAGTGTCTGTCAAAATTTAAGGCTAATGTAATGATAAAAAGACTACTACAAAATTGAAAAATGTGTGTTAAAAAAGTTTCAAAATTCTACAAAATCTTTTTTAAGAATAAACTTAAATAAAAATAATATATTTTTATATATTTCGGAGAAACAAAATAATTATACATTTGTTACAAAAATAACTAAATATACAAAATTAGAAATAGCCTTCCCTTATCCTTTCTATTCAATGGTATAAGCATTCATTCTGCAGTAATCAACTGTGATGAAAAAATATTAATTAATAAATCTATTGAAAACTATATACTGTATTTAAAAAAATCAATAAATACCATAATAAATAAAAACCAAATTTAATAATTAAACAAAAAATCAGTTACAAATAAACAGGAATTATAAGGCCATGGCTAAATTTTTTTTAAAATTCTGTACTTATTTTTTGAAAGTAATACTAAAACAAAATTCAAATGAATCTTACAGAAAGCAGCAATTTTGAATATAACATACCCTATTAAATAAATTCAATTTCATAACAAAAATATGAAAACTCCATGGATTGTTGATTAATTAAATACGAATTGAAGAAATTTCAGAAAACAAACATGAAATAATGATCCTTTCAAAATGCAAAATATAATATACAGATGGGGAAATTTTTTTGTTTACTTTACCAATGTTTAAAACTTGCTAATTTTCAAGCATAATCCTTTCAAAATACAAAATATAATATATAGATGAGGAAATTTTTTGTTTACTTTACCAATGTTTAAAACTTGCTAATTTTCAAGCATTGTTGCAGTAATACAACAACACAAAATTTGGAAATTTCTCAAATGCGCGTAGCTTAAATGAAAGGAAAATTACAACACATTATAAACCAAAACAAGATGTGCCGAAACATGTAAATAAATAAATAAAAAAAAAAATTGACAATTACAGGTACAGTTTTGATCTTAAACTCTATGTGAAATTTGTCTTGATTTCATTTTCTCTTGTTGAGTCCCATTTTAAATAAATTATGATGATTTTATTTTTCCAAACCAATGGATTTTAAATATTTTTTTTATATTTATAATGATTATAAGAGACAGATGGTGAAATAAAACATAGAAAATTTAATAATATTTTTTTATACGGTTGCTAAGGGATTAATTAATCTGCTGAACTGGCAACACTTTGTGTATTTTTTTCCAATTCTTTTGTATCTGATTTTGAATTTGTTTAACTGACTTTTGCTTAAGTTATGCTTTAATAATATTGACATTTCCCGCTTTATTAATTGTTAGATTTTTTAAAGGCATTGTAATGTTTGGTAAGACTTATATTGCTATTTTTTTCTTTCTTTAACAATGATGATCAATATTTTTTGGATCGTTCTGTGATGAGAGAGATTGGGATTGTTTACATGATGGAAAGTATATAATTTGAATATCTGGGGAAAAAAATTTATTTTTATGTGGTCGATTAATCATACTTTATTTTAATAAATGATCTCGGATAATCTTAAAGCTGCTGAAATAATTCTTTTTCCCCCCCGCTATACATGCCGTTAAAGCGGGAAATCCCCACAAAGAAATTAAGTATGCATCGTAACAATTAATACCAAGTTGAAATTAATTTTAAATATGTACATTTACAAATTTTTTGTGTTTAATGTACGTAGTGTAACAGAAGTTCAGTTGCATAAAGGATATATGTATATTTTTATAGCAGTACTTTTGCATCATTATGCTAATTGATAGTCAATATATAATAAATTTGATAATTTCGTATCTTCATTTTTTTAAAGGACATGAATATTAATTTTGAATGAACAATTTTGAATATCCTAAGAATATTTATATTGTAATGCAAATGTTCTCATAATTTATAATGACTGAAATTTTTTTAAAGTATTCAAAATAACTTTCAGATTATTAAACTCCATTTTTAAAAGAATGTCTAGTTATTTGTATTGCTATGGTTGATTTTGAATAGTAACAATAAGAAGCTATTAAGACAAATCTTTTATCAAAAGTCTAATTATATGATTGACTTATAAAATATTCTTTTCATTATGAGTTTATTTATATACTATAGCAGTTGCATTATTGGTTTTGATTGCAATTTGATATTACTGCTGTACTAATGAGATTTAGATTTCACCCCATTTATCTATCTGCTCTAATGACTTAATTGATCATTTTACTTGAATTTTGATCATCCCATATGTAATGTTTAATTTTATTGCTAATGGTGGAAAAAAAAATTAAAAAGAAGGCCATAAGATTTTGATGGAAACAGCACACTTCATTTTCTAACTTCTTGTAAATGAGGAATACACTTTCTTTGCTCTTTATCAAAATATTGATGGCTTTTGATTTAAAAAAAATTTTTTTAGACTAAAACTAAAAGTTGAAATGACCAGATTTCACAATTTTGTATTTATCATGCACTGAAATAGTATCCAGAATTTGAAAAATATATTAGATTGTGTTAACATTTGACATTTCAAGTTTGAAAAGACTTCAGATTAAAGTTTGATATCATTACAGAGCTCTTTTATTTTTTTTTTTTCATGTTGCTCAGATTTAGTATAATAAGGACTTAAAAAATACATGGAAATAAAAAATAATAATTTTTTTTTTTACAATTTAACATTTTAATTGCTTGATAATGGTTGATAAAAAAGAGGGAAATGGTTAATTAGTATATAAATTATTAAAATTCAAATGACATGCGACTTACCAGAATATGTGATTTATTTCATTTTCTTAGTAACATATAACTTATTGCTTTTTTTAATAAAAATTGATAATATCATAATATATTTATTTTCTTATTATTGCTTTGATTTCAATAAGGAAAATACTTAAGACGGTAAAATATTTTTTGACTAAATCTCAAGTAACTTTTTAAAATCTTGTGTTAATCCCAAATGATTTTTATTATGTGCAATTTCAAGAAAGGCCTTTCTACAGATGTAACATTTTTATAGGCCAATGTGATTTCCAAAACAGTAAAAAAAAAAAAAAAGAAGAATATATATATATATATATGTACAGTGGTGGCCAAAATTGTGGACACTTTTGAAAATCGTTATGTTTTCTAACTTTGTGTGCTTATAGAAAATGTTACATTTCACAAAATGCAAATTATTACATATAATTTAAAAAAGAATTTGATGCTGATTTCAATACAAAAAGCAAAATTCAAATATTTTCAATACAAAAAAGTTATTCTTACTTTAATCTGAATAACAAACACAATGATGAAATGGATTGTTATTTCTAACTTTCCAGACAGGTCACTGTTCTTGTTCTGAGAAGCAGTCAAATGTTAATAACTGCTAGCTGAAGCTGACATTATGTTTAAAGTTGGAACAAGTCATTATTGTGCTTTTTTCTGTAGAAGGAAGACTGTTTTTTATGTCAATAAATTGCAAGCTAGAAATTTTGTTAAACTTTTTAATATATAGTAGGAATTTTTGTAAATATTTGTAATATTTAGTCAAGAGCAATGACATCAAATAAATTAATAGATAGGTCATCTAGAAAGAGAACTAATATTATTGTGTTATGTGAATGTGGTCTTTCCTGTGGTGAAATTGCAAGACAAGTGGTTGGTTCAGTGACTACATCTGGAGTCCGAAAATTTTGTTTATGATATCAGGAGACAAATTTAATAAAAAATAAAGTAGAAAAGAGCTGAAAAGGGTGCACCACATCTGTTGATGACAGAAGAATAAAAAGAGGCTATGTCTCCAAGATAGAAGAATGCCATCAGAAGTCAACTGAATGATGTTGGTGTTTCTGCCAGTTCCAGAACAATAAGGGAAAGGTTATTAAATGTTGGACCAAGAGGTTGAATTCCTCGAAAAAAGCGTTATTTCAATTTACAGCGGAGCAAAACCGATTATAGTGGGCAAGGAACACATTAATTGGAGAAATGATCAATGGTCACATGTTATATGGAGTGATGAAACAAAGATATTTTGATTCAGTAGTGATAGGTGGAAATATGCAAAACGTAGAATAGGTGAAGAGCTACATCGTGACTGCATTCAGGCAACTGTGAAGAACTGAGTTAGTGTTACGATTTGGTCATGCATGTCAGCAGACGGTATTGGTCTCATTCATGTTATCGATAGGACATTGAATGCAAGAAAATACATTGACACTATTCTAGAGCCAAAATTTACACCTTCCATCAGTAATCGCTTTCCCAAAAATGCCTTATTTATTTTTCAGTAGGATTCTGCTCCTTGCCAAACAGCAAAAATATCGAATGAGTGTTTTAGTACAAAGAATATTGAATTGTTATCATGAACAGGAAACAGTCCTGGCCTCAAAATTATTGAGAAATCATGGCAATGTTTGAAAATTCTTGTGCATATGAAGCGTTCATCAAATAAAAGAGAATAAATTGAGGCTATAATTGTTTCCTGGCATCATGGAATAATGAAGGAAGAACTTAAAACTCTGTTCAACTCAATGAAACATCAGTATGAAGCTGTAATAAAAAAATAAAGACTACCTTACTAAGTACTAATAACTCACTGCAGTCATCAGCATTTAATGTATCTTGATAAGTATTGCCACTTAACATTATTTTGTATTGCAGATTTTGTTTTTTGTATTGAAATTGGCATTAAATTCTCTTTAAAATGATATCTAAGAGTTTGCATTTTGTGAAACGTTACATTTTCTATAAGCATATAAAGTTAGAAAACATAACGATTTTCAAAAGTGTCTACAATTTTGGCCACCACTGTATATATATATATGTGTGTGTGTGTGTGTGTAATGATATTTTGAACTCTTGATTTGATCTATATTAATTTCCAGAACTTTATCTTAATTTAGCCCATAGTAACTTGATTCTAAAAATATTCTCTTATTTCGTGATCCAATTCCACTTTCGGTTTAATTAATTCCTCTGTAAAACTAATGCGCCACCAGAACTACGTATCAAATGAAAGTGATATTTCCGTTTCTCTTCTCAAGGTCAACACATGTATTGCATTAGTGCATGGCCAGAAATCCAATGAGACTAGTGATCATTTGTTCATCTCTTTTTGACTTCTGTGTTTGTGCTGTGCTGCGCCTTGTAAATAATCATGTTTGCCTCCCGAGAGAGAATAAAATGGAATTAAAAATACAATGTCTCTTCACTGCTTGTCAAACCTGCCTTCTTCTGTCTCAACCAACATTATATTACATATTATTTAGCTGACATAATTCGAAAAACTTTATATATATATATATTATTGAAAGACATTCTTTTTAAGTAAATATTGTAATGCTTATAAAGTATTGCGATTTCTTGAACACAAAAGTGGATTCAAAATTTTGATTTCAGTAAAATAACCAGTTTTGATTTGAAAAGTTGCTTTTCAGTCTTAACAACACTTGTAGTTCAGAATTGTCAGTTTGTGAATGCAGTGAAACCTGTGTACATTGATACTGTCTATAATGATATTTATCTTTGTTTCTGTCAAAATTAATATTTGATCAATATATTTCAATCTTGTATACAATGTTAATCACTTTTAAGTTGAACCTATCCAAAACTGTTAGTACATATAACTCGACTTTTTTTTTAAAATACTTGGAAAATAATATCATATCTTCCAGAATTCAGATAAAAAAGAATGGTGTTGGCTTCTGTGTCTAGGTATTAACCTTTTTGTGGTTTTGATCCTTTTGTAGTGTGTGGGAGGTAATAATTGGAATAGAGTTGTCACGCCACTGGGAGAACCAGGAAAACAGAGAATTTAGAAATCGATGGAAAAATTAAGGAAGAACACTTGAGAATTTTCATAAAACCCAGGAAAATATAGGGAATTTTAAGTTTCTTGGTTATTTTATTTTATTTATTTTCATCTAGAAAATGCCGGTCCCTAAAGATCATAGTTACAGCTTCCGAAAATGAAGCAATACCATTCGCGATTGTGTAATGTCGAAACTGGCTCCTTTTCTATCCTCTCCACTTTTTTTTCTGCATAGATCAGTCAGAATTGCTATGCCATCAGGTGAACGTAGACAAATGGAAAAAAAAACAGGGAATTAAAAAATTGATTAAAAACCAGGAAAATAGATGGAATATAAAATTTCTTAGGGTTTATTTTTTTTCCCCCATCTAAAAAATGCCGATCTTTAAAGATTGCAAGAATAAAAGATCATAGATATCGTTTCCAAAAACAAAACATTGCCATTTACAATCGTGTAATGTGAAAACTCGCACCTTTTTGACTCTCTCCCTTTTTTTTTGTATAGATCAGTCCAGTTTCAATTTGTGAGATAGTTATTCTTTTCCTATAAGATTCCCGAATTGCAGCCAATGAGCATGCACAAGACTTCTGTAATTGTGTGAAAGATTACAATATATTTCTCTGGCGGGATTAGCAACATTCAATCTATGGATGCATCGTGGTGGTATTTAATCACTCACACGAGTTTATTGAGTGTTTTATTTATCATTTAAAAAATTGTGAGCTTATTCAGAATAGCTTATAGATTTAAAAAAAAAAAAAATGAGCTGCTCAGAATCAGTATTTAATACAAATTGAATGGCTAAAAAAAATCAATCCTGATTTTGCTAAAAGAGTTCAAGAAGTCCCATAAAATCCATTTGTTGTGTACTTAAAGACTTGACTGATGAAGAAATTTTCAGCAATGTATTCTGCATTTTTATAGTTTCAAATGGGATACTCCCTGATTTTACTTTTGGTGCATGTAAACTTGGAAGTGCTAAAAGAAAAATGCATACAGTTCAGAAGCTAAAATAAGTTTTTGAGAATAAGTTATTAGAAAATAATAAATTTTAAGGATATGGTTAAATTGAATTGATTTTTTAAAAAGAAATAATGGTATTGATTAATATTATAACTATGTAGTTGATTTTAGCTGTGTGCAAGCATAGTCTCAAAGCACCTAGCTTTGTCCCAGATTGGTGGAATTAAATGTATTTAAACAATGTCATAATATTCAGAGAAAAAAAGCATTTTCTGTCAGTGATGCCAAGCTTTTTGAATCATCAAGTGTAGTGTGTTTGTGCTTTTTCTTCTATTGCACTTGGGCCAACTTTATGTTGATTTTTTTTTCCCCATAATTCTTGCTCTTATGGATTTTCAACCAGTGATTGCTTGATGACAATGTGTACAGAATCTTGATTTCAAAAAAAAAAAAAAAAAAAAAAGGCTAGAAGTTATAGGGAAAAAATATATTGATTTAATGAGAAAATATCTAAACAACAATGGCAGTGGTAGATGTGATGACTTCTTCCCAGTTAAAAGAAGTTGGCTTTAGAAATTAAATAGGGTTGTGTGTTTGTATATATTATATTGTTTGCTAGTCAGATTTGGAGCTCCAGGATCAATATCTCAAGCTGGTTTGCTGGAGATATTGATTATATTTAATTTCAGTTAAATCATTTAGATAAACTTCAGATCCAGATTTCATAAATTCTGTTAATTTGACATATGTTTATATTATTTTTCTATTGGAGACCAATTCTATGACATCATAGTCGTAGATTCAACAATTGGAGAAGAAATTCATGCAGTTGAATATTTGACAAAATAATGACTTTAGTTTCATTCATAACAATGAAGATATTGTGAAATGTATTTAAAAATATATGTAAAATATAATTAAATCTAGATTAAAATAATTATACATCATCTAAATCGACTTCATTGAAAAGATATATATATATATATAATTTTAAAATAGTTTCAAAATTTTTTTCTGTGGGAATATTCTTGGAATTTATAAAGAAAAAAATATCAAAATCTAGTTTATTTTTTAAGTAAAATTTCTTTTTCTTTAAAAAAAAAAGCATTTTTTAAGGTAAACATTTCCACCCTCTAAAAATATACTTTTTTACTCAATTCCTAAGCTTTATGCAGATTTCTGCAAATCTGAATATTACTCCAGTCTTCATTTAATTTGAATAATTAAGAGTCCCATATCAGTACTGCTTTATATTTTCTTGCTGCTTCTAAAAAAATTTTTTTAACTTATTTTTTATGAGCATTTTATGTATTTATATTTTTGCCTATTGTGATATTTCCTTTGCTCCTGCAAATGTCCTGAATTAAATTTAAAAAAATCAGGTCATTTTATATTAATTTATCTAGTAATAATATCTTGAAAGCATGTATCTTAGTTGAATCCAAAATACACAGTTACTTCTTCTAAAGTTTGCTTTATATTTGACTTGCTTGGATAAATTATAACGATTGAGAAATTCTTAATGCATTATTTGTATTCATTTTTGGGCACTATAAATTTTTGTTTGGATATATGTTGTACTTTTTAAATTTTAAAAGTAAGTTTTAAAGTTTAATTTTTAAAGATTTTTTTTTTCTGTTCTTCCTTAATAATATTTCAAAAATGTTGGTAAGGTTTATTGAGGGGGGGGGGAAACATAAAGGGAAATGCAAATTAAAAATTTGAGGACAGGAAAAAATTTCATAAAATATTTACTTTAAAAATTTTATTTCATACAATTGAATACAATGTAAAGATGTTTGGATTTAATTCTCTAAAGACAGAATATAATGAAAGATACCAAAAACTACTAATATAGGAAAATCTGTATTAAGTATTTAGTAGTAAGTACTCCTAGGCATGTAATCCTGAATATGAACATAGTATATTGAAAAGTAACTAATTCATTTAGAGATTTTTAAAAAAATATATATAATAAAAATTTTATGTATTAAAACTTATTTAAAATAGCAATAATTAGTTAATTACAATTATTCATCAAATTTATTTGTACTACCATCATGAGTTCGTATAATTTACAGATGCATGGATTTCATTATTGATACTGGAAATATCCTTAAAAAAACTTACAAAAGTGAGACATAGCAATTCTTTACTTGAGAAATTAATTATGGATATAGTCTGCTTTGATTAAATATTATTTTTTAATATATTTTTAGGAGATGCAGTGCCAGTTCGATTTTCCAAAAGAATTCATAGAAAGTCCAGCCTTTCACCAATTAAAGTGTCTTCAAAAAAGAAGGTAAGAAGACCAGCAGTTAAAAAAAGAACACATGGTATTAATTCTTCGTTACTTAAAGCAACTGAAAAAACTAAAGTAGGCAGGAAAAGTAAATCTAAACAAACTTTAAATCCAGAAAGCATCCAGCAAGAATCCAAAAAGAAGGTAGTTAAAACATGCAAACAAAAAATAACAACAAAGACTTCTTTAAATGTTTCTCAAATTAGTTTACCAATTAATGAAGTGTCTTCGCAAAATCATTTTCTTGAAATATCTGATAAAAAGAAAAACTTCAAGAAACTTGTTGGTAAAAAAACATCTGATCGGCAAAACTTAAGAGTGTTGAAATTATTTAAATCATCTAAAGAAAAAGGGAGAAGAAAAGAATTAAGTCACTGTGATATAAAAACATCAAAAGAAAGAAAACCTAGTCAGAAGAGAAGTGTAATTCGAGTAACTAACTCAAGTTCAAAATCGGTTCTTACTCCAAATCCTGAAAATTTTACACACACATCCAAGCATTCTGATAGAAAGAAATCAGCAAGATTGAAATGTTTAGAAATAAAAAAATCTGCGAGATTATCACAAGAACCCATACCCACAATGGTATCTAAATCATTTACTATAACTCCAGTTATTAAAAAAGTTTCTCGCACATCTAGACATTCGGAAAATCGAAAATCTGGAAGCTTATTAAAGGAATCAAATAAATTGAGGATAACAGATTCAGAGATCTCTCCATGTGCACATTCATTTCAATCCATCCTTGAGACTCCTCATCCAGAAAAACTTTCAGGAAGAAGAAAATCTTCAAGATTATTAGAACCAAGCACATTAAATAAAGAATTATCTTTTTCTACATGTGCTTCTTTACCTCGAATGAATTCAAATTCTACAATAAAATACTCTTCCAAATCAAGCAAAAGTACTAATCTTCTATCATATAAGAATCATAGCAGAAAGCGAGGTAGGTCTAAGGTATCCAATGAGGAGATTCCTACCATTTCACATGAGAAGGTGAAGCCAAAACGAAGGCGTCAAGTCACCCAACATCAGAAAAAGCCATTATCAAACGAAACCAAGAATTTACCTCTTGATGTCCTTGCAACACCTACTTTTAAGCCTATACATATAAGAACCTTATCAAGGGTATCTAATGAAGACATTCCTGCCAATTCACATGAGAAGTTAAAGCCAAAACGACGACGACAAGTTAGCCAACATAAGAAAAATTCAGAAAATCTGAAAAAACCATTGTCGTTGTCTGAGAATTTACCTCTTGATGTCCTTGCAACACCTGCTTTTAAGCCTATACGTATAAGAAACTTATCAAATAATTATTCATCAAAATCAAATCCAGAGTCTTCAAAAACTCCTTTTGATATCCTTACCACATCTGCTTTTAAATCCACAAGAACTTTATCAAAATCGTATCCAAAGTCTTCAAAAGCAAACTCAAAAGTTTCATCTTCCAAAATTCATGTCATAAGTGAAGATTTACAAGTTGCCAGGGAAAAAAAATCTGCAGGTAGATAGACATATTTATATCAATTAATTATATTTGTACCTTGTTTAATTCATATGTACATACAAATGTGTTAACAGATATCTTTTTTATCTAAATAATCTTTTTAAATTAAAGTAAGTGTTTCTTATATTATAATAATAAAAGCAAAAAGAACATTGAAGGATTTAATTTAGTTATTTATGAAAACTCTTATGAAGTTAGGAATAATTTTTTTTTGATTAGTTAAGAAGGGGGTAATTTTTTTGTGTGTGCTAAAATTAAAATGATACTTAATTATTTTTATTAATATATTTAAAAATATTGCATGATGCAGTCTGATTAGTGTATCATTCTGGGGACCTTCCCTTTTTACAATTGATTGAAATAAAACTATTACATTGAGTACAATAATCTCTCTTAATTTATCTGCATTTTAGGGATTTAACAAGATCAAAAAATAATTTTATTTGTTATACTATTTCTCTATTCTAGTTAAATGGCGATGAATGGAATTAATTTCCTTTAAAGAAATTTTCTGTAGTTTTCTGACATCACATGATAGAAATTCTTTAATATTTTGATGTTTTTTAATGCATCTGGAAACAATTTCTTGATTTGGCTTATCATTGACACAATCTTGCTCCTTGTCATTCAGAATTTCTCTAATCATAACTTCAGTTATGCATATTTCAGATTTAAATTTATGCTTCATTTTAAGTATTTACAAAAATACATTAGTGTCCAGAATTCATTCAGCATTTTAAATAATAATACAAATACAATAGTAGCCATTGAAATTTAGTTAGGTAACCTTTTAGCATCAATTATACCTTGCAACACCATTCCGTGGAATTCAATAATGCTTTTATTTCTCTGCTATTATTATATAATATTCTGATTGGATTCTTGTTTCACTTAATTGCATTTTATTGCCAAGTTTCTTCAGTGCAAAATATTTCTTTAACTTGCTCAGTTGATTTCTAGTTGGTAGTTCCCAGATAATTCCTGGAGTAAAATATGATTGTCTTGAAATCAGTTTTTGCATATAATGGCAACATGATATGGAACTGAATTCTGTTGGAGTATAATTTCTTAATTATTTAGGAAAAGATCATGTGCAGAAGGTAGCAATTTTAGAATGAGTATGCTATTTATAAATCTTTAGGCTTTTATATCCTCATTAATCACACAAATTCTGTCCATGTCTCTAGCTGTCATTCATCTCTTGATTCTAACGCTGATTTGGTGTTTAACAGTAGGTGTAATACAATCAGGATGAGAATTAATTTTTACTTATACTTCTCTTTACGTATTCTATAATGCCACTTTCAAATAGTAAAATTTTATTTTATCTCTCCAGATCATATCATCCCTTGTTTTTTTATTTAGTTAATATTGATTTGTGCCCAAGTTTGATGTTTTTAACCTTTGCTTTGGATTAAAAGAATTTTTTTTTTCCATGGAACTCTTGTATTTATACCAGAATGCAAATTGCAAGGATGTAATTCTTGTTATTGTAAGTGTTGAATAGTTTTCATGCTCAACCTCACATTGCACTGCACCATTTCACTTTGTATGCTCCTATGTGATTTTCTGCTATCTCACAGTCTTTTAATTATTCTAACGTCATTTAATGTTGTGCACCTTTTCTTACTTTTCCAATTTGGTTTTATTGGACTGAGTGTCCTTATGCTTCTTGAAAAATTTAGAAATAATGCTTCTTCCCCCCCCCCCCCCCAATTTGTCAGCTTACAAAATGGGAGATTGCAAAAAAGAGAGTGAAAGCAAATTGATACACATAGAAAAAAAAATTGTCAGTTCATATACATGGTTTTATTTGCTAAGTGCTACTGTTAACAAGATGCCACATTACTATCCAAATAACTATATTCCTTGACTGCATTTAAATGAAGAAAAGTGATTTTTTATCAACTTAAGCAAGGTATGCAACTGTTGAATCATACTTTAGTATGCCCTTGAGTTTGTCACCAATATTGTAACCCAAACAAGCAATCTTCAAGCAGTCCTAATGCTGATTTGTGTGCAATTTTTTTTATGCTTTTTTAGTTGTACATGAACTACAACTACATTAAGAGAAATGTTAAATTAAAAGTAATGAACAAATAATATTGATTAAAGAATTTTATTTAATTATGTATTATAATTAAAAGTTTTTTTTTATTGTTAATAAAACATTCTAGTACTATTTTTAATATGAATAATGAACAGATAATTTTTTTTGCAACTCTCACTGAATTTGTATTAATTAAAAACATCTTTTTAGGAATTATATCAAAACTGAAAGTAAAAATTACTTAATAACTTACTTAGATAAAGAATTTAATTAAAATCTGTAACTTATTTTGTATGAAAATTAATTACAAATCTTTAAAAATTAGTTACAGATTTTGTCTATTTTTGTATCTGTAATTAATTTTGTATTAAAATTATTTTAGGGGGAAAAACATTTTAATGTTAGGGGTCCAGATGATATTTTTTTTTTCCTTTGACAATTCTAAATAAATGACACGAGCTTTTTGAAATCGTTTTCATTATTAATATAAAGATTTCTGCATAATTTGTTAATTCTATAAAAGAATTTTAGTACTTTTCTATTTTGCCGTTGCAAATTTTGCCAAGCAGATTTTATTAGCAACAACACACAGTAGATTCCCTGCATGCTTGGTGGCTGACGCGCGTTAAATCTGTCGTGGTCACAAAGTCCTCCATGTCGAGAGTAATACCACTGGAGTACAGAATCAGGGGTGATCGTTCTCTGATTCAGGTCTAAATTACGATCTGTGGTTGAGTGAATGAAGTCCGCCCCATAAAAAGGGTTGTGACGTGTGTGTAGCTAAGTTGTTCTCTTGACCCTAGATGGCGCTACTATAGAAACAAGAGGTGGTCCCCCTCAGGCTTAAATCAGCTGTCTTCGAACAGCTAGCTTGCCCATGGCAAGTGCCATAAGAAACAACAGCACACATAAAAATTTTTTTAAATAAATGTTGGTTCAGTGAACGCTTTTCTTTAGAGGCATAAATATTTTTGGCAATTTTATTACTTGTACTGGCAAAATGGGAAAAAAAAAATACTGAAATTTTTTCTACTTTGTATACATTTTTAGTGCAACGGAAAGTACATTTGTAGTGCAACAGAATTCTTGTACTTTTTAAAATTCTTTTCTTAAATTTGTGATTCCTTTGATAATTCATTATTATTTTATGGAAATTAATGTGTTTCCTCGCAAGATGAGCAATTAATTGAATGAAGTAAGTGCATTAATTATTTAAAATTTCATATGATAAACATCTTTCTCTAGTAGCTTTGCTCCAATGGACAGACATTCTTGTTTTTTTCTTCTTATTATTATTATGTAATGTTTCTGTTAGAATCAAAATCCTTATGTTCAACGTGCTAGCAAAGCTAATAGTTCTGGTTTCTGCTGCTGGCGAAGACATTGGATATTTTTTTAGGTCAAATTCTGCTTGTCACCTTCTTCAGATGCCAAAGGCATCACATGCTCTTTGTCTAAATCATACACCGGTGCAACTGATTTCCAAAATTTCTTTATTTCAGATTTGAAAGGATATTCAGCATTAATGACCCTTAAAAGTTCAAATAGAAGTCTTCGTACATGAAACAGTAGTGATCAATACAGTTCATAAATTTAATATAAATAATAGCGAGCTGTGATTTTTTCATGTAATTGTTTATCTAGTCAGCCATCTTAATTGACAACTGGCACTGTTGGTATCTTGGCAAGGTAAGGGGCATGCTAAATTAGGATTTTACCTATGCGTCTTATTTCTGGTAATTTTGCAATAACTAAAAAAATATTGCTTAGTGAACATTGTTTAAAATAAATACATTTGTGCTTAAATTATCTTTAAAACATATATAGTTTAATGGTATAGAAAATACTATTGCTGTTATGAATCATTAAATCACCAAAATATATTTTTTGCCAAAACACACACACACAATTTAGGCCACTACTGTAGTATTTGCTCTCAGAATATTTTTGTTCATTTAGTATGATTGTTTAGTTTTCATTCTTTAGAATCTTTTCCCAAAAATCATTAATAATAATAGTAATCTTAGTTCTACTTTTGCTTCATTCCAACATTATTTTTTTTAAAATTATCCTTGGAACATTAGTTTTTTTTTTTTTTTTTTTTTTTTTTTTTTCCTTTCATTTTTTTTTTTTGTAAATTATTTTAACAAAATATTTTTTAATTATTTTTTTTTTTTATTTTTCAAAACAAATCTAAAAATTTTAAAAAAAAAAAAAAAAAAAAAAAACTATAGTTTTTGGGGAAAGTTTGAATATTGTCTTAGAATTTCATTTCTTTTATATGTACTGTATATTATCACATAAAGTTGGACTTTTCATTTTTGTCTTTTTTATAAAGATGCCCATTTTCTTTAAAACAAGTCTGTAAAAATGCCCATTATTGTATAAACCTTAATTTATTTCATTAGATAATAGTTTGATTTGAATATTTTCGAGCACTTTGGTTTCTTAGATTTTCTTCTTAGATTTCTTTCTTAGATAATCTAAAGATAGCAAAATGTTTTAGAATTTGCTTATAACAATATCCAAAGAAGATATTTGGTATTGTTGTAACTGAAAGTTAGATAGTGTTTTAAGCTTTTCATCTCCAATTCACTAGTCACCATCACATATCTGAATTCTTTTATTTTTATTCCTTTTTTGTGGGAAATAAAAATTTATTCTTATTTCATCTTAAAAATGTATGACCAATGTGTTGAAAGTTCAGAATAGGGGAGTAAAATTGCATGAATCATATTATTTATAATATTTCTTTATTGATGTTCTTTAGAAGATTAAAGACTATATTAATGTTTTGCCACTCTTTGTTAAAATATTTATTGAATTTTTAAATTGGCTTTTTTCAGAGTGTATTCATACAGCATTTTCCTATTTAATAGAATAAAGTGTCTTTTTTTTAAATTTTTATTTATTGAAATATATTGTTTGATGTCAGGCACCAGTAAAATATGATAACCTGATATGTCAATCAAGCACCAGTAAAATACAAGGAATTGAAAAATCATTGAAAAACATAGGGAATATTAAATTCCTTAATTTTTTCCCCCCATTTAAAAAATGCAGACCTCTGACACTGCAAGAATAAAAGACTTAGCTATAGCACCAAAATGAAAGAGCTGTATAATTGTGGAAAATTTGCAGAAATTTTGCCCTATTTTTCTGCTTGCTCCTCTTTTTTACTATATAGATCAGCCTAATTTTGATTTCAGTGACATTTGTTTTCTTTCCATAAGATTCCCATGTTGCAGCTAATAAGAATGTGTGAGACTGCTATAACTGCATGAGAGAATTGAATAAATATCTCTGGTGTGAGTAGCAAAATTCAATCTGTTGAAGTATTGTGATAGTATTTAGTCACTCATACATGTGTTTATTGAATGGTTTGTTTATTATTTAAGAAATTGTCAACTTATTCAGAATAGATTAGAGAATTTTTTAAAACAATGAGTAAAAAATTAGTATTTTTAGTACAGGTTAGATAAATGAAAATGTGAATCCTATGAATTTTCTGAATGGGTTAAAGTTTCTTAAAATCTTTTTGTACTGTTTGCTTTATAAGAAGTTATTTAAATAATATGGGAAAAGATATATATATTAGTCATGCCAAAGAGGAAAACATACAAAATTGTATGCTAGTTAAAAAAAAGTCATAATTGATATTGAACTTAGTATTTAAAAGGAATTCAGGAGGAGCTGATATGCCAGGTCTGAAAACATCAAATTTGATGTCTGAAAATTAGTCGATTTTGAACTTTTGGAAATATTTTCGGAAATAATTTGACAGAAATATTTTCACGTAGATTCACTGATACAGAAAAGGCCAAAAAAAGTATTATAAATTGCACAAAAATGTCTTTTATTTTTTATTTTTTTTACGGATTATTTCAGGGTAGCCAGCTGACTGGGAATCATCAGGGAATCCCGGAAGTTTGGAAAATATCAGTGAAATTTGTAAAACTGGATTTTTTTTTATAAGTCGCTAGTTTTTATTGAACATGATAATTCACTGGTATTTTTTGATGAGTAGAATGAAATATTGTTGGCAATTAATGAAAATGAAACTTTTTACTGATAGCCTAAAACTGACTTTGGAAGAGAAAAATTAACCGCTATACCTAATTTATTGCTTATATGTATAAATATATAACATCTTTACCCAAAATTTTTTGTTTGCTTTTTCCAGAACAACAAGTTTTCGACAGAATTAATGAAAATGGTTTTGCATACTATGGGAAATGGCAGCCTAACTACAGCCCAACTCCTGTTACTTAAATAATTTTAAGCTTTAATGAGTGTGTTTTATATAAAAAGATATATATGGAGTAATCCCCCCTCTTCTTCATTCGAAAGTCAAATCGATCATACCACGTGTTACAAGAGCGAAAGTATGAGTTTTGGATATTAATATTCAAAGCTGGTTGTAAAATACTGACCCATTATTATAATTCCAAAATAATTTATTTTTATTAAACAAGTATTTTATAATAATTATTTTTCCTTTCTTATCGGAGATGAATTATGGGATGTTATTACTATTATTTCTGCAAAACATTTTTCTTTTGTTTATTTTTAAACTTTATGAGCACGGATAACTAAATCAGGGTTACCACATCACTGGGAAATTAGAAAAACGCAGGGAATTTAAAAATCGATAGATAAAACGGAAATTGCAGGGAAATTGGAGATTTTCATAAAAACCGGTAAAATGTAGGGAATTTTAAATTTCTTAGTTATTTTTGTCGTCATTGTTGTTGAACAATATCTAAAAGGAATACAGGAAAAGACGACATTTCAAATCTAAAAACATCAAATTTAATGTCCGAATATAAACTGATTTCAAACTTTAGTTAAAGAAAAATCATTTAAAGTTGAATTTTTATGGGCATTAAAACTTATTGCATTACATTTGTCTTTTAATGCATTCAGTGATATGTCAGAAATGTTTTCACTTATGTTCATTGAAAGTGAAATAGTTAAAAATTGTACATTAGGCTGTACAAAAATGTTGTATATTATTTTTTACGGATTAGCTCCATGAAATTGATGTGTGAAAAGTCTGCAGAAGTTGATACTTAAATACATGAATGGGCAAGAATGAATAAATAAATAAAAAAGTAATCTTACTTTGTAATGTTTTTTCTTAAATAATCATTAAATGATTTGTATCGGTTAACAAATATGCTTTGTGTTTTATTTCACCCAAGACCTTAATTTTCTGTGACCTACAATTAAAAAGCATGAGAGTAATATATCCCCCCCCCTAATATATAAATTTTGTCTTAATAAATTCTTGATAATAAATAAAGTTGAATTGCTTTTTTTTTCTGTTTGTAAATATATCTTTTAATATGCTATTATTTCGAATAATGTTAAATTGTTGCTTCCTTTCCTTGCTTTTTTCCACTTCTTAAAATCATATTGCATTATAACTAGCATAAATACAATTTGTGCATTTTCTTGTATCTTGAATATACATACAGGGCAAGCATAGGAAATTTTTTTCCTGTTTTCAGTGGTAACGTTGTATATTCTTCATATGATTGGATGCTATGGATGACATGAAATGGACCATATTGTTAATATTTTCTTGTGACATTTTTTATTTTTATTTTGTGTTCGTTTAAAATTTCCCATACATTCAACAAACCTGTATAATTTAAAAATAATTTTAAACACCAGAAATTGATACATTATAAGCTTCATTCTTAAGCAATCTATCAATGTAGATATATTTTTGAGATTAACGGTTGGCTAAAAGTGGTCTGGATGAACATGTATCTTTTAGTGTTAGTTAATATATTAGCAAAAAAAGGAAGGGTCTTACTTAATTGAAGTTGATCTCAAATTCAATAAGTGAAATGTTTTTTCGCTTTTCGCCTTTCAGAATTAAATTTTATTTTATGTTTTAGTTAATAATTTTAGTTAATAATAATTTTTCAAATAAAGTTAATAACATATTGTGCAATAATTAACGAGAATAAAATACAGCAATATCATTCTGTAAATACTAGAAACATCAGAAAAATATTAGAGAAATTTTTGAAAAAAACCTGAAAATGTCAGCGAAATTCAAACAGCAGAAATGCTGTCCACCCTGTAGTTCTATTTTTGCTACAATATCATAACAAATCCTTAATTTTTTTTTAATATGTTATGACAAATCTTTGAACTGCTGAAAATATCAGGGTTTGCAAAAGTATTCTAAAGGTTTTAAATTAGCATCTTTTATATTGCTAATATTCTTCAGCCATTTCTTTAAAAAATTCAAGCATTGAACTAATGGTGCCTTTCTGATATGAAAATTTTTTCATTTTTGTTAAACAGTAAAAAAAAAAAAAAAACAAAAAAAAACATGATCAAAGAACAAAAACATCAGATACTTATTTTTGATAGAGATGATGATCCTAAAAGTCTAATGCTGAAAAAACAATATTGATATTGGAGTAATGATTACAAGTTACTTAATTGCTAGTGAAACTATTGAATCAGATCAGAGTATTTTATTTTTGTGAAGAATGTTTTAAAAAAATGCATGAATGAATGTCCAAAAAAAATTACTGTTTTAAAAACTACATTTTGTTTAAATCCACATTTATTGATTAATCTTTTTTTTCTATTCATTAAAACTATGGAGTATGTTATTCTGTTATAACTAGCACTTGAGTGCTATTTCCACATTTCCTATTATATTGCATATACATGCAGAGAAAACAGAGATAATTTTTTTTTTCTTCCAGATTTGAGTGATAATACTAATCAATATCTGTAATTTTATGAGTAGAAAATTGTCTGAAGCCCTTTTTAATTTATCTTCTAATTTTTCTTTTAGTAATAATATTTGTCATAAAAAATTAATAATTTACAGTTACTTGTTTTTGAAAGTGATTAATCTTTTAGGTAGAAAATTATAAAGAGGTATCAAAGTGAATGAAAATAAATAATCACTTATACAATTCTATCTGTTAATTTATTTATCCTCATTGTTTTAAAAAAAAGGGTAGCATAGTGGGGGCCATTTTATTAATTTTGTTGAATATTTTGATATCTTCTATGACAATCAGTATTAAGATTTTTAAAAAAATGGGAGGTGGACCACTGATTTAAGCTTTTGCTCTTATTGTAAAAAGTAATGATAAGAAATTGAACTTATACATTTAAAAGAAAAAAGAATTAATTTGAAATTAAAAACGCTGATTCTATTATACTATCTGAAAGTATTTAGAGTTTAATGCGATTTTATTTCTTTTCTGGAATTCAGTGAGCATATGCAATTATTGAGAAATAATTTTTTAAAATATTTATTGCTAAATATTATCCAACACTATAATACTATGAAGAATATTACAGATTACAGGAATCATATGTTCATGAATATTACATGAATATCAGATATTTTTAAGATTTCGAGTATTCAAATAATTTTAATTTCGTCAATTATCATTTAAATTTGTACTTAAAAATTAAATGTAATGATACCAAATATCATTAGTTTGGCATTAAACTTACAAATGTAAGAAACTTAAATGAACATCTACCTGCCGAAATGAACTCTTTCTACAGTAACATGTTTCTTTAGTGACTGCCATAAACATAGACATTTGGCAGGAAGTGTTCTCCTTGTGGACACACAGTATAATAATAGCATCATTGAAATGTATGGCATTTACATTTCACTGATGCCATTCCATAATAAGGGCGATTTCTATTCTGTGTACATTAGTGTTATATATATAGTCTAAATTTTTATAACTTAAAAAAAATTAACATAAATTATAATTTGAAATACTACTTTATTTTATAGGATTAAAGTGTAAATTTTGGTTTAATTGCTGTGTCATTTTTTTTAGACCAATGATTCTTTCCCCCTCCATCATTCAAAATATGCAACTTTTGTTAATTACATATTTTTCTATTGAAAGATTCAGTGTTTTAGAAAAATATACTGCTACTATTAGCATTAATAAATTCACCTTTTCTAGCTAATATTAAAACTTATCTTTTCATCTGCAAATACTTAAAAAAGACTGCTAGCAAGTCTTTCTTAAGTATTTGTATTTTTAAAAATATTTAATCATAAGCTAAATTGTTCTATATATTTTACTATATGCAATTATTGTAATTTTAGTTAGAACTGCGTGCAATCAAGATGAAAAATAATCTATATTAGATCTAAATTTTTTTAATCATTCTTCTCAATCCTTCTTTAACAGTTGCTGCACGGATTTAAATCTTTTAATTTCATTAACTGCTAAACATTCAATGCATTTATTTTCATTTCGTTTTTGCACCGAAACTTGTAAGAGTATTATTATATTTCCATTACATAGTCCCCCCCCCCCTTCTTTCAACCCAACACCGTCTTCTTTTAGCTTACAAAAAAATTAAATGACCAGATAAAACTTAAAAGTTAATTGGCACTTTTAATATGTTAGGTAACTAGGTAGTCAAAGAGGTGGTTAGTTTTATATAACTTTGTACTAAAGATGGATTAAATAGATTTCATGTAATTTTTTTTTTAATTAGTTCTTGGTTATTTGAATAGTAAATTTTATTATAATATGTTTTAAATTTATTTTTGTGCTCACTTTTCAACAATATGAATTTTCAAATTCTATTAGGTGATAATGTTTGTGTGGATAATTCTACCAGCTCTTCAAAGCACAGAAGCATGCAGAAAAGTATGTGCCCCATCAAAACTGATGTAACAAAACTGAAAAATAGTCAAAATAGTGATGGTTCTCTTATGCCTGGACTGACAATTCAAAACAATGTTGATAATTTCTCTATAAAAAAGTCTAAAAAATCTGTTGGAAAAAAAGTGCCATTAGTCAAAATGTGTTTTACTGAAACAAAAAATAACATTGAAGTGAATTTAAGTAATAGCCTTCCAATTAAGGAGGATTGTTTAACTGACAATTTATATGGAGCGAAACACAGAAGAACAAAATCTGTACCTTCTGCGTATCGAGAACAGAGATTGATAAAAACTCTTGCGCCAATTAGGTTTACTCAAAACACTGGGTCAAATGTAACCGTTTCAGCAGTGAATGACATTTCTCAACTACCTATTGATAATTTGACATATAATGAAAGTGCTTCATGTTCTCAAAATGATGATGAAAGACGAGTCATAAACATTTTGTCACCTTTCACAGACAAAAAGAAAATTATTTCATGGTCACTTGGACATGAAATATCTAACAAAATGTCTGCAAAAGATGGTTAGTAAATACATTTCTTAAGGAAATGTTAATCACTTTGTTGAACTTTTATTAAGATTTTTATATATTTATTATTTTTTTGTTTAAAGTTTTTATTTAAAGAGAGTTACGTATTTTTTGTGATGAACTACAATGTAGTTTATTAACTTAAATCTTGTTTATGTTAAATAAATGGAATTCTACAAGTATATTTGATTTATCTCATGTTTATTTTTGAATAAAAAGTTAAATTTCCACTAAGCTACATTCTTAAGAAAAAAAAAAAATGTTTGATTCACACTGTGAAAAATAAAATTTATTTAATTTTTTACTGTTAATGTTTATTTCCATTTTTATTTATTTTTGGAAGAAAAAAAATGCTACTATTTTGAATTATTTAAAAAGCAAATTATTAAACATATATTTTACATTCTGATTTTGAATAAAAACTTTTTCCTTACAACAGTTTTACTGACTCTGACATGATAATATTGTTATATAATTAATATAACTTTACCTTTAGATTACTTTACCAATATAGATAACTTTACCAATTAGATTTAGATAATACCAATATACTGTTAGTACCACTAAATTAGGTTAAAAGATTTATATAATTTTAGTTCCTTTAAATTGGAGTAAGAGATTTATTTATCTTCAGATTCAAATTTTAGCTCTATGAAAATTTAAGATGTACTCTAAAGAAGATAATTTAAGCAGAAAAATAAAAAAGTATTTTCTGTTATTCAAGTATTTCGAAGATTAGTGGTTCTTAGAGAACACTTGTGAAATTAAAATTCTTGTTTTCTTTCATTAATAGTAAATTTGTTTACTGTCTATATCATAATGGTTGCAGTTTAATTACTCAAATAAATTGTATTACTGTCAAAATAATTAAAGATTCAGAATCTTAATGAATCTTTCAAATCATTTTATCAGCTTCTTTATTATAACACAGTAGCATTTTTCATTTAAAGAAAAGATAATTTACATTTACAACTAGTAAATGTAAATTTAAAAGTATTTGACGAAACTTGACTATTAAGTTTTCTTTTTTATGTATGAAGTACTCAAAGAGAAAATATTATAATTGTTCAGATTACACCTGATCTATCACAGCTTTTACCTTTACAGTATTAATGTAAGGGTACGTAATTTTTGATTAGATTAATAATCCAACAGCAACAAATATTCATCAGCAAATTTTTACAAAATACTAGCCTCCTTTGGTGACCATCTGATGCACCATGATTAATGCTTGCTAAAATTTTCAATTAAATATTTTATATAACTTACTATCTTAATAGCTTCTTTAACAAATTGTTTTTAAGCATCAAATTTTGATAATCATATTGATACTATAATAGAAATTTTATGTTCGTATATCTCTCCAATTTTTTGTCAGTTTCTGTAAAATTTGAAATTTAAGTTGAAACAGAAGTGATTCATTAATTAATGCAAAAACTTTTCTGGAACTGATGTACTACTTTTCAAAATTTCAGTATCTAAAACAGAATTGTTCATCTTTAAAGTCTTATTTGCATTATAAAATATGTTTTATAATTTATGTAATATGTCAAAAAATTAATTCAATAAAAATTTCTCTGATTTATTATGGAGTTGGGCTTATAGTTTAACTTTCAAAAGAACTTAAATGATGTAAATAATGTTTTATTTTACTTTAGTCAATAAATCAAATATTTACTTCAGTCTTCTAAGAGAATCACAAAGTCTAAATTTTATACAGTCCCTTGGTCCTAAGGAATCTTATACATAGTGAAATATTCTTAACACTTCTGTGACCAAACTATGAGGTTTTGAATATTGCTATTATAAGACAATCAACAGTTTCATAATTTCAGGCTAATCATCCGTAGGAAAACTGGGCACTGATTGGACATTGGACGGACCAAAAATTGCTTGTTTTTTTGACAATAATATTCAGACTTTCATAACTCATTAAGTTTTAATTACGATAGAGTGAACCTTTGAAATGTTAATGTATCAAATATGAATCATAGGAATGAGGGTCTGCAGGAAAGTTAAAAATTTGTTATTTATCAAAACCTTTCTTGACTTAAACTGTACAAATTTAAATTCTTTACTTCATTTAGTCTATTTTTTATTATATTTTTATGTCTAATATTAACTGTTTAAGAATCAAGTTTTGGAACCCGATGAGAGGGAATATCCTCTATATATATGTATCATGTTTTCCTTAAATACTATAAAATTATTGATTTTATAATGTAGGCAGTTTAATTGCTCTGTCTCCCTCTTTTGCATTTACCTTTCTAATAAGTATCATGTTTTATTTCTTAAAGACACATGCTGAAAATTATCCTTTTCTAGATTTAGTTTGCAGCAAGAGTTAACTTAATCTTATAATTTGATATTTTATGTATATGATGGCAACATGTTGATAAAAGTTAATTTTTCCAATGCATGCCCATACAGGTTAAAGTTTATTTTTATTTTGTATAATGTAAAGTTGTTGAAAAATGCTTTAAAATATTTTTAAAAAAAATCATTTAAAATTACTTGATGTGTATGTTAAAAAATTGCTATCATTGTAGAAGGATAATTTTTTAAATTTTAGGATGATATAAAAATTATTTTTATAATGCGATATTTTTGGATATTATTGCCAAAAAATGCCTAATTTTTTAAAAACAATTATTAAAATTTTAAAGTAACTAACATCAAGATGGGAATTCCATTTTCCAAAGTATATAAGTGTGAAGTTTGGTACTTCTTGATCAAATGATCTAGTACAGGATTGGGCTTTTTGGGGTGACCGCTTTTATTAAGACCTAAAAAGTTGATACTAAAAGAAACATATTTATGGAATATTATATCCTCTTTATCTCTTTTGGAAAACGAAGTTTTTCTTATTCAAAATGACGTAATTTTAAAAACATTTAGTTCAGAACTTTTGGAATTTAAAGGATGATGTAAAGTATCCTAATTTGAAATAAGTTGCATATCATTTTAGCATCGTTTATTGGCTTTATCCCCTGTGTGAATCTTCATTTTCAACTAAGAATGTAATTAAGACAACATATTGTTCTTATCTCACAGATGTCCACTTAGAATACGGTGCAAGATTAGCAGTTAGTAATTACATACTGAGATATTCAAGATTGATGGACAGCCTTCTAAATATAACTACAAGAACTAACTTTAGATCAAAATGATTAATTTTTAATGTATTTTGAATTGTTTGATATTAAATGCATTATTTGATATTATTATATTGTGGCTATTAATTTTATATTTGTATCTTGCTATTATTATTATGTTTGTAGGTATGTGCATATTCTATGTTTAATAAGTTACAATAAATATTGTAGACCTATCACACTAGGACTCAATACTTTGAAAAAAATTAGAAGTAGCCCATACCCTGGAAAAGTCTGCTCACCCCTGGTCTAACATGTAGAGCATTAACAGTCTCAAACACACATTCAACTTAATAATAGATATTTCAAGGAGGGGCCGGTGGTGTGAAAGAAGTTGCAATAAAATAGAATGCATTCTTATTTGAATACTTCTTTATAATTGAAATTTAAATAAATGATTAATAATTTCTTTTACTATTCAGTTTTAATAATATTAAATTGGTGTGTTATTTTCATTTATAGGTCTCAAAGATATACCTGGTAAAGGGACTCTAAAGCGTAAAAGATGGCTGCTTAGTAATTTGAAAGAAAAGAATGAATGTTATGAAGATGACTTATATGAGAACCATAGCTTCAATCTTAACAAGTGTTTACATGTAATTATGAATTCAGATGTATTTGTTCATTCTAAATTTTATTATGTATGGTCAATTTAAATGAAATTATGAATGTGATATTTTTTATTGTAAACTCTCTTTAGGGTAGATTTTTGATCTATTTAATTGTTATATTTTTAGTTGTTTGTTCATTTTGCTATGATTGAAAATGAATTATTTAAATTCACAAATGAGTAAATTATCAAGATAATCTCTACTATCACAATTGATAAAGTTGAATTTTTTTAAAGTACAAGATATAAATAAATGAATACCCCTACTTTGCAAAGCTATTACAAGGAAACAAAATGGAAATGTAACATTATTGTTCTTTGGAAATAAAGAAAAAGTATAAATTTAACACACTTATGCATTCAATGTAAAACTCAAACACAAAGGATATTGAAGATCCCAGACTTTTTAAAGCATCTCTGATGATGTGATGCTTCATGGCTGCAAATATACGTATCTAAAGTTTATCTACATCAGCTGATAACAGTGGAATCAACACTTGATCATATTAACCATTTATAACCGTGTTGAATATAGCTTGGAACTTTTATTTTTGATTTTTAGTATTTAATTTTTTAGTATTTAGTTTTGCTTCCTTTTTTCCCTATAAACTTAAGGTATTCATTTATGAACACTGTATTTTAAACATAGTGTATCTTATTTTCTGTTACATGATACTTATTGAATAGATTTGATGTGCATTTTTATATGAATCTTTTAAAATTCCAGCTTGGTGATGAATCAGATGGTGGCTCATCAGTAAACATTGCAACTCCAAAGTTCGATTGCATTTTGACTCCTGCCCTACCAAGAAATACTCCTCGCTTTAAGGACTGCATTAGTCCAACAGAATTGTTGCAGGCCAGGTGCTTATTTTAATACAAAAGTTTATTTTAATTGGCCTATTATTATTATCTGCAATTCATTTTTGACTTTTTCATTTAATATATATATATTTTCAACATATTAATCTTATTTTTTTTTTTTTTTTCAAAAAGTCACTCAGTCACAATATGAAAAAATTTTGGTGACCTTGACTAAATATCTTAAGCATCAATTATTGTATTTGTTAATTATTTAAATAGAGAATTTTGAACTTTTAAAATGTAATTTCAGTAACATTATATTATTACTAGTAGTTTTTAAATTATTTTTGAAGCTTAGAATTGAGAAAAAGAATGAAGTCTTCAATTTTGTCCCATTAATTTAGTAGACATCCTGTGTTTATAAATGTAAAAAAGGGTGTGGGAAAAAAAGACAATGCAAGTGTAGAGCCATCACTAAGGAATTGCAGTAATGATGAAAATCGAGAAATCAACATTTTAAACTTGAAGCTTCTTTACCTGTTAAAGTTGAATTTACTGTTCATGTATTATTTTAAGTGGTTCCAAGCCATGACATTTGAGAAAAGTAATAGTGGTAAACAACGTGTGTAATTTGGAAGTTAAAATAATAATTTTTCCTTTAAATTTGAGAGAGAAAAAAATTATTTTTAGAAGCTTGGATAAATTAATTTATTCTATAGATGTATATAAGTATTATCTGTATTCTTCCCTTTAAATAATATTTAATTGCTATTTTAGGAAAAATGCTGAAGAATATCTGTACAGGCGAAACAAGAAGAGGAAAAGTGGAGATGGGGTAAGGATACCTTAATTTTTTAATTAAGTCCCCTGAGTTATTGTCTGTTTCATTAAAAGGATTATCTACCCATATTTGATACTTGTATAATTAGTGCCATGCAAGTGATTATCCCCAAAAAATCTCTTACGTTATTATTCTAATGGATTTTTTCATAATCGCATATGATTAATGCTGAAGTTCACCAATGGCATGTGTTTAATATATAAATGTCCTTATTAGTGTTTAATTAACATTTTGATCTGCTATTTGATACTATTATAAAAGCATGTGCTAACCCATGAATGATCAAAAGTATAGTAATAAAGATGAAAGCTATGAAATTTTAATTAAATTTTTTGAGTATAAAAATCATTATAGAAAAATTTAAAAAGTTTTTAATTCAAAGAATTGTTGAAATTTATAACTGCCTAATGTATAGTAGACTATTAATTACTTGATTTAAAATTACCCAGCTTAGTTAAGAAATAATTCTCTAGTATATAATAACAAATTAGGTGAAATATTGCAAGTGGGTGTCTGTTGCAATCAGTACAATTTGATTACAACTCTCAGTTTCTAATCTTTTATATTTTAATTATTTATCAATCAACAGTACAATCAGCTTATTGTAAAACAACTTTAATTTTTTCAAAATATATATATATAGTTTTTCATTTTACAAGTATATATGTTAATACTGCACAATGCACATTTAATATCCCATGTAATTAAGTTATATATTATGAAATTTGCCCCAAAATCTTTTACATTTTTTAAAATAGTAAACGTTAAAAATTGTTTTTTAAGTTGCACTGAGTACATAACAAATGTTCATTTAATACTGGCTTGTACTAGAAGGTAAAAAAATATGATTTAAGAGTGTGAATATATAAAAGATTATTTTTAAACTTTTTCTAATGTGGCTTATGGTCACATTAGGTTAGATATATAAGCATCTACTATTATTATACTTAAGCTATTCATGACTTATTTATGTATATTAAGTGTTAATGATAAAAATAATGCTGTTTATTTAGATTTTAAAATTCTGTGTTCTAATTTTTAAAAAATTGTATTGTATAGTTGAAGAAGAAGAATTTAATTTCAGTACATATTGCTGTTTTGATATTGCTTAATATACAAAATATTTGCTCTAATTTGATGTTAAAGTCTAACAATTAATATATATTGGAATTATTATTTAAATGTATGCATTATTTCTTAGCCATCTTCCTCTGGAAATAAAACTAATATGAATAAAAAGAAAACAGTTCAGGATATCCCTGAAAAAAAGAAATTGGATTTTGAAGAAGCTGTGAATAAGCTTATTGAAGTACAAAAGGATCTAGAAATTGACGCAGAAGTTGGCGATGAAGAGGAAGATTCTTATTTCAGTGATGCATCAAACTGACATTGTTGAATATATTCATTTTTCTAAAACACTTTCATGCAATTTGTTTCATTATTACTATATTAAAATAATTTCATTATTCAACAACCATATACGTAATAAGTAAAACTGTTAGTAAATTCTGCTTTATGTTTTGAAATTGGAGTTTCTTTTTGAATGGTTATTTTCTGAAAATTCTTAAACTGCCATTTGGAATTTTTGCCTGAAAATAAAAAAGTAAACTTTTTTTAGCTCGAAAACACTAACATATAATAATTCCCATTGTAATTCTTTTTTTTTTTTTCTTTTTCTAATGTAGAATTTGGTTTTACTTTGTAAGCTTATATTTAATATATCAAAGACTTTTAAACATCTTGAACTTATTTTCATTATTGAAAATATTAATAAACTTTATAGTCAATATTTTTACTTATATTGTATTACTTTTCATCTGTAAATATTTCTATACTTACATATTTGTTACTATTCAAACTTTGTACTATTTTTATATAGTACTGAAGAATATATTTTTTTTATTGGATTTTGGATAAACTTTCTGGGGTATTACTTTGCAAATTGGATTGGAAATTCTTAGCCATGTAATGAAGTTTTGTATAAATACATTAAATAGTATGTAAACAAACTATCACTTGGTATATAATATCCTATTCCATGTTATAATTTGCATATTTTGAAAAATTCAGAATGTTTACTTAATCTATACCACAGCTGAATAATTTTTTCCCCATATTTGTAATATAATTGGAAAACAAAATAATGCAATAGAGTACATTCCAAGAAATGTAACATGAATGAAAACATGTTTACAATAAAATATTTAAAAAAAAACTAATTGGTTATTAGATTTGGTGGTAACTAATTTGTTTTTGCTTATTTTTAAGATATGGGAGAGATGAGCTATTAGAATGTTTTGTAGTAATATAATAAACATATAAAAAGTGATCAAGTAAAATATTTTTTGAGTATTTGTACAGCTGATTGACATTTTGTTGTGTATTTAATTAAGTACTTCAATAATATAAAGTTTAATTTTTTACAATTCATGCAGTTTATGTCTAATTATGTATAGGGGATTAGCTGTAACAATATTTGGAAAAATGTTTCTATTTTTTTTAAAAGATTAAAAAAAATTTATAAATATTTTTTGTATAATTATTCTTTTTATATATACATAAAAAACATTTATCAATTTTAATGCTTTTTTGCACAAATATTATTTTGAAACACTCAGCGTTACAACTTACAAACTGCCCAAGGCATGGGGTGAGTTACAGCAATAATATTTAAAGATTTTTTTTACATTCACTTTATTAATTAAAATAAAAAAGACATCTGCTAATTATTATTATTGGGCATAGTGATAATAAATGATATTAAGTGGTTTATAAAAAAAAAAAAAAAAAAAAAAATATTTAACAATCAACATAAAAGTCAATCTGTAACAGCACTACAATTGAAGCAAACCAATGATAGATTATTATCTTTCACATATAGTATTACATCCATTCTTTATTATTAGAATTGATCAGCCATTTAATTTCATGTCAGGAGGAAGACATGTTTTAAATGTCAATACTTACAAAACTGATAAGCCAGCATTCGTTCTTTCTTTGGAAACAATATGAAGTAAATATTTGTACATTTCAGTCAAATAAGATATTTCCTCTTCTTCCACTGATGTAAATACTAACCTTGATCTAGCATATTCAGTAGAAATAGAATATTTTTAATATATCTATGCAGAGATGTGACAAATATCGAATCTTAACACACACACACACACATATATATATAAAGTATTAGAAATACAAATAAGACTGGCTGTAACTAACCTACATACACGTTGACCTTTTGAAACTCATTCAGATTTCATTTATAGTTCCTCATTCTAAAGCAAGAAAATAACTAGATAAAATCGTTCAGATTTATAATTTATTCTTCAATTATTTTAATTTCTTCTATTACTTTCCCCAATGTATGATGCAACTATGTACTTTGTTTTGGCACATCTTAATGTGATTGAATAGTATCTGATGCATGATATGTATGATTCTTTTCCACTCTTATCATCTCTTTGTTAATAATAATTCATTTTTTCTTTTTTTGTCATGTTACTCGGCTACCAACAATAAGGTTGCGAGTTCGATTCTCGCCTATCGCCAATAGCAACATTGGTGACCCGGTGACGAAAATACGCAAACTTCGTACAACTGTTGTGGCGCCCTCTACCAGAAATAAATAAATGAAAAAAGCTGATAAAAAAGCAGCCAATAAATAAATAAAAAATAAATAATCGAATAAAAAATAAATAATAATAATAATGATAAATAATCAGAAAAAAATGAAGCTCATAAATAATCAGCCAATAAAAAAAAATGGATAAGGCGCAACAACCAATATATCACCACTAATAACAGCAAAAACAGGAGAAAATATCGTTTGTCTCTACTCCCCCTCCAGTGCGTCGGAGGCATGTGGTGACGCTTTATAAGCCAGATAACAGCTACGACACATGATAAATTTCTTTTGTCTTGTGGTCATGTTACTCGGCTACCAACCATAAGGTTGCGAGTTTGTGGTGAATAGCATATAAGCCAGTTGACAACTCTTCTACCCGAACGATCGTTTTGGTAAAATTGTTAAGTTACTGGACTGCTAACCAAAGGTCCCAGGTTCTATCCTACGCGTATCCCATACCGCCACGAGTTCGATCCTCGCTTATAACCAATAGCAACAGATCTATTAGTAGAAACAATCTTGCAATTGTGGTTCTTTAAAAGTACACGAGTTAAGAAAATATGGGACATTGTGCATCCAGGTGACTTGCATAGGAGGGGTGTGTGTGTGAAATATCGATGGATATGTTTTGTCGAAATTTTGGGATATATGATTCATTTCATTTCATTAGCCATGGCCTAAAAGACTGAGATGCTTAACTAAAAATGAAATATATAAAATTATGAATAAAGGCGAATCTGAGATTAGTGAATCATTAAAATGATTATTTTATTTCGCAAAATAAGGCTTAATGGCTTCTGAAAATGAATGAGAATGTGGCAACACTTCATTTCAGAGCATTTGATTCGTAACTGCACATTGGTTTTTAAGAGGTAAATTTCCAATATTAGATTTGACTGCTACAAAGAAATTCATTGTTTCATTAAGGAATGGTGCAACTTTCTTCCAATGCTAAAACTTAAAGGATTCTGTTTAATATACAATTTTTTCCACACACACACACACAAAAAAATACTCAAAATGAAATAAAAACAGTAATAATTTCATATTCAAGGGAAAGGAGGGGGGGGGATTATATGTATCATTGAGATTTCAAAACAAATTGATTCTTAAAATTAGTTATTTCATGTAATAAGTAATAATAAAGGAGAATGTTTGTTGACACTCTAAAGGCAAATCACTGGATCTACTGATATGATATGTGGTACATACATGCTTCAGAGGATGAGAATGTGCAGTTCGGTCATTTTTTCAAAATTTTTGAATTTTGATCAGTTAAAAATTAAGAAAATTGGTGGCATTTTTATTCGATAATTTCCAAAAATATTAAGCACAAAGTGATTTTACACCGTCAAAATAGTAGGTAATCATTCGAGACATCTTTTGGAAAAAAGTAATGTATATATTGTACAACTTTTTTTTCTAATTTTGATCATATATACAGGGTATCCCAAAAACCTTGACCGCGGCATTTATTTCTGAAATATTGATCGTAGACATATACTGTAAATTACAAAGTTATGTTAAAAAAGGTGCAAATCGCTATGAAATCAATTAAAGTTTTCAGAGGATTAAACTTTAAAAAATAAAAAAAATTAAATTTTTATATGGGCCCAGCAGAAAAAAAAATTTCCATTGAGTAAAATGTGCTGCATCCTTTAATAAGATCATGTACGAAATTTCAACATTTTATCACAAAAAGCGTCAAAGATGTGAAACTACATAAATGCTGACTTACACCACTTTTCGATGCCTGGATATGAGTTCACAAAGATAAAAAAAATCATGTCAGATGTTCGTGTTTTAGGGGTCGTATACAAATTAACAAAGAAAGTAATGATTGAATAAATAACAACTTTACAATTTATTGGTTCAAAAGTATTAAAAATGTATAGAATTAATAACTTAAAGGAAGGATTACATAAGTTTTTTTTACAAGTTCATTGACTGTGCTATTTTTAAGTTATATTCTGTAATTCCTGATATAAAATTTTAAAGTATTTTTCAGGAAGCATAGATTTTAAAACTAAAGATATAAAGCATATTTTATTTTCTTATGATGCATTCCTGCGTCGCATTATCTGTACTGAAGCTGTAAACATTTGCATTTTAATTTGTGATTGACCCTTCACCTACTTTCTTTTAACATATCTTTAAGAGTTTTTATGATAAAATGCTGAAATTTTGTATATGACCTTATTAGAGGATGCGGCACATTTTCTCAATGGGTTTTTTTTGTACATAATCCGCATAAAAATTTAAATTTTGCTTTTTTTAAAGTTTAATCCCCTGAAACTTTTAATAGATTTCATAACATTTGTATCTTTTTTTTTTTACGCAACTTTGTATTTTACAGTATTTGTCTACGATCAATATTTAAGGAATAAAAACCACAGTCAAGGTTTTTGAGACACCTTGTATATATTATATTGCAACAATATTTATCATTGTCATAATAAATCGTCGCAACAAATTATTTAATCAGATTTATTCTACTGCAATAACAAAATTGCAATTTTCTGATATATTAAAATTTTACTTAGATAAGTTTTCCTACCAGACATGTGGTGTTTGTATTGTGCCTTATGAATTTTAATACATTTTAATTTCATAGTTGTTAGGATACTTTTTTTTTCTTTTGAAACATCATAAACAAGAGAAATAAAGAAAACGGATTTCGTACTCCTGATAAAATTTAATATTTGAGCAATTCTAATGTTTAGAATGTTTTTAATGATTTTTTTTAATTATTTTCATTTCAGTTTACTTAATTTTGATTTTTAAAGAATCGTTTAATTCTTTCATCCAATATACAATATCATATTTTGCAATTTTTCACCTACTTAAATTTTTGCAGTTAAATTTGACAATGGTGAAACATTCAAGTCAATGAAATTAAAAGTAGTTTAAGTTAGAGCATTAATTAATTAAAATTTAAAGCAATTAAAATAGGTGAATTATTTTCACATTCATTTCAGTTATATTTTTCAGTTATTAATTAATGGAAAATTTTAAATAACGATGCATTATGTATTAATAACAGCTAGGAAAGTTTGTATTTCAGAAAACAAACAAGACATAACTATATATGTTGTCAACTAGTTGCCTATAAAATCACTTTTGTGAAGAAATATCTTTGACAAAATTTAAAAAAGGCTAAAATTTTATTTAGTTTTAAATTATTTAAATTTAAAAAAATACTCCAAGTTAAACATTCCCACATTTCAAAAGACATGTATGAAATTCGGTAGCTTTAGCCAATGTTCTGCCTGCAGAGCATCAAAATTATTAGTAAAGATAAGCCAATTACTAAGGTGGTTGGTTTTTAGTAAATATGACATGTATTTCAAACTGTGGGGTAAGATTTATTAAATTAAAAATTCTGGAAATGTATTTTTGATATAACACATTTATTTATATACAGTATTAGGATATGTTTCTAACATTTCTTCTCCGGTACAGTTTCATCTAGCCACTTCAGATATGGCTCATTTCCTTGTTGAATCTATATTAGAAAGTATTAAAAAATATCAGTTTAATGTTCATAAGATATCATAGTAAAAAATTTTAAGAAGTTTAAAATGAAAAATTAGTAGTAATTACATTAGTAGTAGAGTTAAATTGAACATGCAGAGAATTATTTTAGAAAGAAGTACTACATTTCCTTTTAAGAATGTCTAATGTCATCAAGAACATTATTTAAGAAAGCATAAAGCATTTGGAACAATGTTCTGAAATGTATTTGCAATCTTGTTTTCACATCAGACACAATTCACAGGATTGAGTTGCAAGATAGTAAGTTTGCTCAGTTTCAAAACATTATTAATTCATCATCATTATTAAGTTAACCCATCAGCTTTTCAGATGACTAAGTATTTTGATTCGCTAACCTAGACCATAATACATTTTCATCAAAGAAAATGAACTGTGTTTTAATATCCTAGTATGCAAAGTATTGAGTATTATCAATTTCAAATTAATATCAAACTTAAAAGCTTATTTCTGGAATTATGTCTAGTATTAATACGACAATTCAAAATGCAACGAGTTAGATGAATGAAATTTGAAGCAACGATCAAAATTATAAACATCTAGCAAACAGGTAATAGAAACTGTCAATGGGAAATGTATTTGGTTGTTTTATGTCTATCTGAACAAGATAACTAAAACATTAAAAAAAAGATAGTTGAAATTAAGTATTTTGTTTTATCATCATAATTAAGTATCAAATTTTTATCCAAACCTATCAATATCAATATAAGTTTGTGCATTTGCACTTATGTCAAAAGTCTATATCAATAGGAATATGATAAATTAATGTTGCAATATTTCAGATAAATGTAGCCTGGTGAAATTTATGTAACTTAAGAAAAGAACAATAAATTTTGGACTTAATTGGTCAAAGAGCAGACGTCCAAAATGCACATTTAGTTTTCTTCCATCATATTATGAAGAATGAAATGCACTATATTGTTCAAGTATAAGTCATGTGCTTACTGCTTCTTCACTAATCTATTCAGTATTTGAGAGAATTGATGAAAAGGAGCTCCCTCAGGTTTGATAAATGCTGATTTATGATGTCAATTTATTTGTTCTCTAAAGATCCATACTAAATATATTACCAAATTTTTCTTGCCAGTACTATGAAGCTTAAAGAATATTTTAGAATAGGTCTCATGACAATTATTTAAATAATTAATTTTTAATTAATTAAAAACTGTACTTTTTTTAAATATGCAGAGTATTGAAGATAACACAAATCATGGAAGTTTGTTTAGTAAACAGAAAATTTAAAATGCCTAAAATATAGGAAGGGAAGATATTTAAATTATGATAGCCTTTAAAATTTATTATTATTATTTTTACACTGAAATAAGTTTCTTTAACCAAAATATTATTTTAAGATTTCCTGTTACTTAAAAACTGATTCAAAACTTGATTACATCTTATAATGGCCAATGAAGATGGTATTCCTTTTTTTGAAAATGGATGCCTTAATTGCCAACTTGTAAACACACATTTAACCCTGCTGTTCTGTTTGGGTCTATATGACCCAAAATAAAATTTATACGTTCATAAAAAAATATAGTACAGGGATATTTCCATGAAACTTCTTGATATCTTTGGTAAATAATATAAATTTGTACACCTAGAGGGATTTATGTTTATTTGTATTCCAAAGGAATATTTTTCAATCTATACCTAACTGTTCAGGTCAATATGACCCAAGGCAAAAAATCATTTTTACTCATAATACATGTTCCCTTTTGTTTGGAATAATTCAAAAGAAAAGAATAAAAATCATTTCTCTAATTTATCCGTTTTCAATTGAGCCACGCTGATTTAGCTAAACTAATAATTTAATTTCTGACAGTGAAGAAGAAGTATCCGAGTATGAAAATCATACAAGTAATGAAATTGAGAGTGAATGACAATGATTTTGATGCCGATATTCAACAAATAAACCATAAAGAAAGTATTCAATCCAAGAATCGTGAAATAAAGTAGAAGCAGGATCCTCTGCCACATTCTTCTCAATCAACAGTTGCTAATATTATAAAAACTACTCCAGGGGTTCTGAGATATGCAATGGCAAGATGACAGATGTAAAAAGTGCATTTGAGGTAATATTCAATTCTATAATTGAAGAAATGACTAATATTGAGGGAGAAAAGGTTTATGCAAAAAAAGTATTAAAATATTGAAAGTAAAACTTTTTAAGCATATATTGAATTATTATTGTAAGCTGGATCATATGGAGGAATGGAAAATATTGGAAAATCAACAAAATGCTTATGGGCTAAAGAAACTGGCAGAAATATATTTCATGCAATAGTCCCTTGAAGCATTTTGCATCATATCGAGAGTTGTTCGTTTTGATAATAAAACCACTCGTCAAGAAAAAAGAAATTTGGATACATTAGCTGCAGTGCGAGATATCTGGGAAAAGTGATAGAAATTCTACCAAAATTATATAATCCGAATGAAAAGATTATTGTACATGAACAATTAGTAGGATTTCTTGGTCAGTGTCCTTTCAAATAGTATATACAAGCCATCTAAATATAGGATGAAAATATGAACTTTATGTGACAGTAAAACTTTGCATATACTGAAAACACAAATTTATACTGGAAAAGAACAAAGATCAAAGCCTGAGAAAAATCAGGGAATGCAAGTAGCGTATGATCTTACTTTTGGGTATTCGGGGCACAATATTTCATCTAATTTTTTCACATCTTACAATTTAGGACAACTTCTTCTAAAATGGAAAATGACTATACTTGGCATCATTAGAAAAAATAAATCAGAGCTTGCTGAAGAAATTCCAAACAAAGAAGTTCACAGCATATTATTTTATTTTACAGAAGATACAACGACTGTAAACTAATTCCAAAAAAGAGCAAGAATGCTACTTTTATGAGCACTTTGCATCATGACAAAGAAGTTAGCTACAAACCTGACAAAACAAAACAAAACAAAAAAAATTGATGATTTTAGATTATAATTCAACTAAAAGAGTTATGGATACTCTTGATCAAATTTTAAACATGTACACTTGGAAAAGAAAAACAAATCGCTGGCCTATGATAGTATTCTATAGCATGCTTGATACTTCTGGGTATAATGCATTAGTTCTATGGATTTCAATACATAGTGAAAATTTACTAAATGAAGGCTATTTTTGGAAGTACTGAGAAAATCACTTATTTTTCCACACATTGAAGCAAGGTCACATCTAACAAGAAGTGAGGGCAAGATCAATAAAAATAGTGAAACGAATACAAAGAAAAATGAAAACGTACCATCAGGTACTGCTGAGAATATTTCAACGTGTATCAAATGTGCAAGGTGTATTCTCAGTCCATCAAGCAATGACAACAAAACTAATATGCTATGCTATAATTATAAGGATCATATTTGTAAATCTCATGCAAGATATTATAGTTCAAATTGTAAATAATGGTTTTTGAATATTTTTCTGTTATTTTTGTAGATGCTTTATATTATTAAATCAATTTTTAAACTTACATTACTATTGTTTAAACCATTTCTTAAATGGCACCTGTAATTTTCTACAAAAAAGGTTAGTTTTCTGAATTGGATCATATTGATCCAAACGCTACATACGTGTAGTAAATACGAACAGAACAGCAGGGTTAAGTTGCATTCATAACATTAAGCTTTGTAACATTCATGTAAAATTATTAATAATTAATGGAAACTTAATTATTTTATTTTTTAGCAGTCATTGAGGCAATTTGCAATTTTTCAAGAAAGTATGAGGTATTCAGAATCTAATGCTCTGATTAAATTAATTTTAATTAAAAATAAAATTGTAGATTGCATAATATATTTCAAATAAAACATTCTTCTACATGTTATTTAAAAAAATATATTTCTGGATATGTTGGTTCATGCTGCCTGCTAATATTAAATAGATTTTTATGATCTTGCAGATGACATATGCTTAAAATTATTCTTATAAATACTAAAGCATTAGTAAGATTTTAATGAAGTAACTGTGTAAAATAATTAAACTGCTAATTTTGCCTAAATAAATAAAAAACATGAAAATTTCTACAGAGAAGTATTGGATATATCAGTTAGTACATGAATTAAAAAAAACTAGACAATTTCTTTAGAACTGAATATGAAAAAATTGGGTTTGGAAAGTTAAAAAAAATTTAAATTAGGCAGTTTTAAATATGTGAAATGTCAAATATTAATGGATACAAATGCATAGTAATCACATTAGAAGTAATTTTTTTTAATAATTAAAAAAAAGAACAAAATCTTATAAAAAGTTTGAATGATCTGACAAAATGAATGTCTAAATAGACAATAAAATATAATAATTCTATCTTATTTAAAAAAAAGTTTACTAGAGTAAACTTTTAATAAACAATCATGCTAAATTTATATATATTTCATATATAATTATACATTCTTTCCAATTTCTAATAATATAACTTCAAAACAATTCATGATGAATTTATAATAAAAATAATACATTATAAAAATTAAAAATAGCATGGAAAAGTCAGATACTTACTGGAGTAGATATGACTTCACAAACTTCATATGGATGATTTTCCCTATGAATAGTTAAAAGATTTAATTGATTGATAATAAGGGATTTTATTGCTTGTAAAAACACATTTATGGAACATATGGAAAGAATAAAAAGTTTTATTATAATTAATTACTTGGCAAAAACAAAGATGGAAATAAGAAATTAATTAATATACATTTCCATAAATATTAATATATTTAAATTAATTTTACCTCACATATTTTGTCAGCTCATCTAATCTTGAAGTTCTTGATTTAATAAGCTAAAAAATAAATGACAAAAAATAATGTATTTTTTATAGCTTTATTTCAAGGATATAATAATGCATTATATCATTATATATTTTATTTAATATTGATTTCAAAAATCCACTGAAACTACAAATTTGTAATATTAATAAAAACACCAAAATTTGAACAATATTTCATTATGAATATATATATATATATATATATATATATATATATATATATATATATAATGAAATTATTTTATACTGCAAATAGCTCTATATATTTTAAATGTTTTTATTCTTCAATTTTTCATTCACATTTTAAATATATGCAACTTAACTAATAATAATGTAAGTGACAACAATAAAGCATAAAAATATAGTAAAAGAATTAGAGCAATACTATGTTTTCAAACTTACCATCAGTACTTCAGAATCTTTTTGAATTTCTCCTTTCCATTCATAGCTAAAACACAGAAAAATATATTCACAGTCAATTATTTAAAAAAAAAAAAAATCAGGAGCTCCAAACTTTTTTGCATACTCTCTTATCAACTTGTTATGCCAAAGAACAGCTTACATGGCACTGGTGTACAACAGTTACGAGATATTAACTTTTGGAATGAAATTAGTATTTTTCTCAAATATGTTGTAGTGGAATTGTTATGATGCTTGGCGAATTATTTGGCAATTAATCTCTGACATGTGTTAAGATTATCCAAAAATATTTATATTTATTTTTCTATTTTAAGGCATGTTTTTCTCATCTGATTGAAACAATTAATTTGCCACATAACTGCACTTATGATTATAAAATCTCATATCAAATTTCATATATTTAAGTAATTGTGTTTTTGAACAATTATGTTTACATGAATTACATTTCACATGAAGGTACTGACTGACAGACAGTCGCCTTGTAATTGGATTTGGCTCAAAATATGACAGATGTCTACACTATAGATAATAAATCTGCATAATGAATTTCATTTATCTAGCTCTCTTTATTTTGTAATTATCATGTTAATTTATATTCAAACAGACGAACTTCCTCTGAATAGATTTTACTCAAAATTAGATAGAGATCTACAAATTTGTTGTGAAAAGTGCATAGAAAATTTCAAATTTTTAGCTCTAAGCATTTGTGAATTCTTTTTGTAAAAGATTGACAAACATTTTCTAAAAATGTGGAGATTTGTTAAAATCTTGGGTTGAAATCTTTTGATAATTACTATACCTTTGTACTATGTATACATGAAAGTAAAAAAGTAATTGAGTTAAAAAAGAGTAAAAAAATTCTAGCATAGGAAAATTATAATACAGCTTTCCTTAAAACAAATTGATAGTTACAAAAGGATATAAAAATTGGATAATGCATGGCAATCACTTTATGACACAATTAAAGCTCATTCCAGAGAGTTAGGAAATGATATATTAAAAAAGAAAAAATTAACTTATTTGTCTTCTATATCAGAAAGTAGAATGTTCAAGAGTCATTTAATAGTTGTAATGACTCACCCTTCACATAATATTTACATAATTTATTCAAGGAATTGAAAATAGTACAATTCCATTTCAATCATTACAATTTAATATTATTTAATCAATGGGGATTTTGAAATTGGAAGACTTAATAAAAAATTGATAGCTCTTTTTAACAGAAAATTATAATTAAAACTAAAGGTTTGTATATTTTACTACATTTGAAATTTTTAGAATATAATAAAAATTTCATTCAATTTTATTTGCCCTATTTTTATGTCTATTTGTACAATCATCTTGAGATGCAAACAAAATACATTTACATAATTTATCTTCCTAATATAAAAGATCTAAATTATCTAAAAATGATTTTTTTATTAAAAATAAGTTGCACAGATCTGTTTTAAATTTGTATAATAAAAATGAGAAATTGATATGATGAATTTTTTCTTCTCTAGATGATATATTGCTTAGGATGATAATATTTTAAAGTTTATACATAAAATACTTAACATAATGAAGCACAAACACCATAACAAATACTAATAACATTAGGGATAAGAGTTATTACATATTCCAGTTAGTTGTTAACAACAAGATCCAAATAAATATGTGAGAAAACAAAAATTTAGTGATATCACTCAAGAGAATCTCACCATGAATATAAATAAGTACAATTTAATATAAAAATATTTTTTTACATAAAATCATTATATACAAAATTTTACTATTATTTGAAATTTTATTTTTAGTTAAAAAGTGAATATCCTTTGAATCAAGTGATTTTAAAAACTTCCATAACAATAATTTTTAAAGAATGATACATAATTAAATATTGTGACTTAAAGACAAAAATATCTATAATACTTTCATCCTAAAAGAATGATAAAGTTAATGAGAAAACAATCTTTTCTATACATGGAAACAGTTTTTCTTTACTAATATCTATTAAAAATAATAAAGATGATTATATCCAAATTAGCACATTTATACCTTGAAGGGTGGGAATGTGCACTTCAGAGCAATTCTTTGAAATGTTAATAAAATTTTAATTAAAAAATAAACTGAATTTTGGCATTTACCATGATAATTTTTGAAAATATTTTGGCACAAATTAAATTTTATGCTATTTTAAAATTAATTTGTTTAATAAAATCAATTTTATAAGCACACAAATTTTTCCTAAATTTTGACAACTTTTTAAATCTATTAGATTATACTGTTTTCTTGAAATTCAAACTTACATAAAATAGACACACATAATTTTATTTTATTGTTGAAATCTAATCTTAAACATGAAGTTATATCAAATGATTTATCTGAAAACAAATATAACCAATATTCTCAGAGAACCAGCTGGTCATCCGAGGCAACTAGTAATAAGGAAGAATGTCTGCATATTGGCATTCTACAGGCCAAATTGCTTGACTAAAGGCTACCAAATTTGGCACATATACATTTTGGAGAGTAAAAATATTAACTTTGGAGTGATTTTTTTAAAACTTTAATTAAAAATGTTGGCATCTTTCTGCTATATTTTCTAAAAATATTAAAGTATAAAAATTATTTTTACATTATCTTAAAACCCAGAAGTTTATTTTTTCAATTATACCTACCATTTTTTTAACTATGCACTTTTTTCCTCTATTAAAAAAAAATGCTTTATGTATTTAAGGAAAAACTTTAAAATGGGAATAGAAAACAATTCATGATGAATTTTCATGAATTGTTTTTTATTCCCACTTTTCATCATGAAGGTATGAAGTTGTAGTTTATATACTCATAAAAAGTAAAATTCTATTTGAAATAAACCTTTAGTATACTTTTTGAAATTGGTTATACTTACAATTAAAGTTAAATTTCATAAGTAAGCAATGAAGAATTTTTAATTAAATACTGCTACTACTAAACTCAGTGGCACGACAGTCCACGTGGACAAAGACCTACAATGACCATGTCTGCTTTCATGACCTAGGGTCCTGAGATGCAAGGCATATGTGGCTGTTAGGTGGTTGGCCTAACATGGAACCCCCAATGTTCCTGAGCATGCTTGCTCCTCAGTTTATCGATCTTCTAAAGAGATAAAAGGCTGAGTCAACCTTGCTCAGCCCCTCAGACCCGTACATTGGGAGCACAAAGCACTACAAATACTGCCATACTTTAATGTAATATTAAAAGTATAAAAATATGCTATCCTTCTAATTAAATAAAATTGTTATCTTATTTTAATGCACTGAATTTTTCTATAAATCAGAAAAATTTTATTGAATCCTCCATTACACAAATTATGAAAAATACTCTGCAATGCATATAAAACTTCAATCCAAAATGTTTCTTATAATTCTTATAATATTATATTCTTATAATTTAAAAAAGGGCATCTAATTTCATCAAGAATGTTTTTGCATTAGTTGAACCATAAACATTTCTACTTTTCAAATTAAAGTTCATATTTTATGCTAAATTACAGAAAATTACAGCATTGCAAATTGAGCAGAATGATGCAAGCTTTTAAAAAAGTTTGTTTCACATGTCTACTAAATTTTAAATTGAAATACCTTGTGGAAGAAGCCATCAAGAGTAAGCTACATAAGATATTTAATTGAAAATTTTAACAATCATTAATCCTGATGAATTCACTGGTCACCAAAGGCAATCAGTAATTAATTAAAAATCAATTACTTACTGCATGGTCATTAAATCTTCACTAATATAGATTCCTATCAGAATTCATAGCATTTGTGAATAAATTTTTAAGAAAATTTATACAGTAGTTTGGATTTTTATAGTATACAAATAACTGATGAATTTCCTTTTTATTTACATAATTTTTTTAAAAAAATTTATAGTTGGCAATCTTTAAAACTACACACATCCTCTTTCTTAATTTATATATATTTTAAAAAGAAATGCCATAATACCAGGGAGAAAACAATAAATGCAGTAAAAAAAAATCTGACCCATGTATTTACTTACATTGAATGAATGCCAGGAATGATGTTAACACAAGCAGCTAATTTCTCTTTCACCAGACCTCTGCAGAATATAAAAAGAAATTATAAAATATTGAAGAAAAAAATTAGTAATTTTTACAACCACAAATCATAATCAGCATTCATTAAAAAGGTTTTATTTAGTGCTAATAAAATCAGAAAGTTATTACAACAATGTCTATAAATTACATGACACCCATACACTTTTAAATCATATAATAGCAATTAAGCAACTCTCAGTTTCCTAAACAATGCTTGTAATTAACTAAATATATATGACATAGATATATTTAACATTAAAGAAACAATAGAAAAAATTGAGTATTTACTCTGCTATTTTTTTTGCTACATCATCACTTGGAGCAGTAACATACGATACAGAAAATACACCTTGAAAAGGTTCCTTTGCATTGCAACTCATTGTAGAAAATACCCTTTTAGTAGTTACACTTAACACACTAAGCATCAAAAATAAATGTTGAATCTAAACGAGAAAATAAAGTATAAAAGAACAAAGCAACATTATATATATATATATATATATATATATATATATATATATATATATAATATTATGACGTCCAGTTTTACTCATAATTGAAATGAATGTTATATACTTGGTTATGACATTATTAAAAACTATACACACGATATAATAAATATTGCGAGAGGTGTAATAATACATTAATATCTAACCCAGTTTTGTTAGAATAATTCAATACCAAATATTTGATGAAATAGAGTTGAATATCAACTAAATACAAACATTTACGTTAAATGCAAAACAAGTATGCCTGATAGTTTTAATAAATCATATAAAAAAGTTATATTGAGAATTGTTAAAAAAAAACCTATAAACTAACAACAGATTTTTATTTCTTTATTAAACACTAACTTGATGCTTCATATTATGAACTTATTATTAAATTTTGGAACGTGTTCAGAAATACATAACATTTAAATGCTTTACCTTTTCTTTGCTTTCTGATTAAATTTGATTGATTGATTGCAATTCGTCATTTTATTGCAC
>JAPMOR010098118.1:65389-84266 GCA_026543865.1 Argiope aurantia | reverse complement strand
AAAAGGTCGATCCGACGCATACTGCACGAAATCTTGAAACTGCATCCGTACAAGATAGAGGCATTACACCAGTTGTTGCCAGCAGATTGCGAGAAAAGACAAGCCTTTGCAACATGGGTACTCGCACAAATGGAATGTGACCCACAATGGTTACGGAACATCATGTGGACAGATGAAGCCCACTTTTCATTTCACGGTGACGTCAATACGGAAAACAGTCGTATCTGGGCAGCATCAAACTCTTGTGCGTACACGACCAAACCACTACATTCTCCGCATGTGACTGTTTCGTGCGGTTTTACTGCGTCATTCATTCTAGGTAGGCATTTTTCTTCTTCCTTCATTCTTCCCTTTCTTTTTTGAAGAGCGGTGTCCTGTATCCGGTTAGAAAATCTGTTCTGTCACTGCATAACGCTATCTTAGGATTTTGCGAGACCACGTTATGCCTGCTTTGCAGCAAAGACATGCGTTATCTTCCATCACCTTCATGCAGGATGGTGCTCCGCCCTACGTTGCTAGTTCCGTTAAGACATTCCTCCTAGACACATTTACTGAGGACAGTGTGATAAGCAGAGGATGTAAGAATGAGTGGCCCTCACGATCGCCAGATATTTCTCCAGCGGACTTTTGGTTGTGGGGATATCTGAAGTCTCGTGTGTACCGGGGCTCTCCTGCCACTTTGATGGAACTGAAAGATGCCATTCATTTGGCTGTTAGTGGCATCGATGCCGACATGTTACACGCAACTGTAATAGGCGTAGTTACGCGCCTCACTTGCTTAATACCTTGTGGTGGAGGTCATGTTGAGAATCTTTTGCTTTAAAATAAAATGTACTATAATGTTACTGTGCTCTGTTTTCCTGATTTTCATAAACCATCTCGGTATGACCCTGTCAGCGCCATCTATCGGTCAATTTTAAATACATTTTTTAATGGAAATAAAGAAATTTAAAGGCTTTCTGAACATATTCCCGCAAACTGAAATTTTTTTCGAGCATTATTTTTTTTATTATGATTTTTTGAAGTTCGCACGAATTTATGCCGTACCCGATAGATATATATATATTAATGTGTAAGTAAGAATATCACGATGCATTGGAAATTAAATTTATATTCTTATAAAATATATTAATAGAAAAAATAATTTTCTTCCATTATATAACAAGCTACTTTATTGATAGCATGTGAATATCATCAATTGTTGAGCATTAATCTAAAAATTAAAACTGAAATTGTATTATAGATTATATACTACCATGAAATCAATATTTAATTAATATATTAAGTCAGTGATTCTCAACCTGTGGGTTGCGGCCCCCCAAAGGGTGCGCGAGAATTTCAAAGAGAAAATATTATTTAAAAAAATTGATTAACTGACTGAAAGGAAAGCACACATACACATAGAAAATAAAATACATTTCGGCATATTTAATAACTTATTAAAGTAAAACAACTTACTAAATCAAAACATACTTAATCGAAATATACTAAATTACAAACAAATTTAATAATTATTAGTGACTTCCTGGGGCCTGTCGTGCAGAGCAAAGTTTTTCGAAGGAAGGCTTGATGTTAGAAATAGCCGCTCTCGGTTCTGCCGAGATCTATATTTAGTCTTCAAAGAAACCACAAAAGAAAATCCAGTTTCACAAAGGTAGGATGTTGAAAATGGTAATTGAATGCGAAATGCTCTTGTTTTTAGTGCAGAAAAATCATCCTCCATTCCTGCCCAAAATTCAAATAGTGATTTATTACTAAATTGTCTTTTTGTTTCGCCACTTGTCGTGAACTTTATGAATTTTTCTTCCTCATCAATTGAGAGTCCTTCGGGAGTCTTATGAAATGAATCCCTAACTCACTCGTAACTTGCTATTAGTTTGTCGTCAGAAAGAAAATACTTTTTAAAATTCTTTCTCAGCATGGCTACATGATTTTCACCGGTTACAAAAATCACTTTTACATGTTCTTCTTCAGCCTTGTAAGTTTTAGTACAATCATTCCTCATTTGCAAACATTGTTAGATTTGTTTGCTTTAAATTTCTGCTCCACAATTCCATTTTTCTACAAAAAGTATCACTCGTATCCACCATATGCGTATTTGCTTCTTGGAGTGAAAAATTCAAATTATTTAATTTCTCGAATATGTCGACCAAGTAGCTCAATTTCATCACAAATAAACCATCGCGAAAATTCTCGGCCTCCAGTCTGTTTTCTTCTTCTAGGAAAATGGCGATTTCTTCTCTTAATTCATAAACACGTTGCAAAAATTTCTCACGTGATAACCATCTTGCCTCGCAATAAAATAGTAACGCTGAATGTACTGAACCCATGTCTTTAAAAAGTGCAGAAAAGATTCTCGATTTCAGGGGTCTCATTTTTATATAATTTACTACGGTTACAACAGTAGTTAACACAATATTCAGACCAGGACTCATTTCTTTCGAAGCCAAAGCTTCTCTGTGGATCATGCAATGTGTCCAGACGCACTGAGGCGATTTTTGTTTTACAAGTGCTTGTATACCTTAAAATCTTCCGGAAATTGATCGAGAACCATCGGTGCATATTCCGACGCAATTTTTCCATTCTATGTTTGCCTCGTTCATAAAATCATTTAAAATAGCAAATAATTCGAGGGCCGTTGTTTTGAGTTCTATTGGTTTGCCGAAAAGTAGTTCTACTACTGACATATTATCACAAAATCGAACATAGGCAATTAAATGAGCATCTTTATTACTATCTGTTGCTTTATCAAGCTGTATTGAAAACAATTTATCATTCAACTTTGATAAAAGCTGATACTGTACATCTTCAGCTATATCACCAATTCGACGAGCAATAGTATCATTTGAAACAGGTTACGCACTGCAATTGTTTTGAAAAATTATCTCCAAACCTAGCTTCTACAATCTCAATAGCTGCTGGCAAAATAAGCTCTTCACCAATGGTGTGAGGTTTTTTACATCTGGCTATTTTATATGAAACTTTGTAAGATGCAATTAAAGCGTTTTTATTCAAAAAGTTTCTTTAAAAATGATTTTTGCTTTTTATATGATTTTAATTTTAATTGGAAGAATTCTCTGCGTTTGTTGACGTACTCACTGTGAAACGTTTCCCAATGTCATTTAAGTTTATTAGGTTTCATGCTGCCTGCGGCCAACATTTTTGAGCAAATGAAACACAGGGGCCTTTCTTCTCCATTTACTTAAGTACTGATAAACCCAAAATTTAAGTATTCTTAGATGTACATAAGTAGATGTGATTTCTCGCCAATGTTGGCTCCCTTTTTACTCTTTTTTTGGCAGTTAGTTAAAAATAATTTAAAAACAGAATACAAAATACTCAATATACATTATTGTTGTAAATATTTTATTGTAAGCGGGGGGCGAGATGAAAATTATGATTGAAAACTGGGCCGCGAATACTGGAAGGTTGAGAAACGCTGTATTAAGTGATAAATCAGAGCTTTAAAACTAATAATATTGCTCTGCCAGTTACAACCAATAATTATATAAAATTTTAGAAGTCTGGTACTTCAGAAAGTAAATGTAAAATTAATGACAAAATTTCACTCTTTCAAGTATGAAGCTTTTGTAGCTTAATAATGTAATTTAAAATTAATGATTAAAAATTATATGAATATTATCAATATTTATATATTAATTATATCAATATTTTTGAAATTATTTAACTCACTATCTCTTTATATTACAGCTTTTTTTAAAAAATTGAGTTATACCCTAGCTGTTATACTAACTATACAGAAATATAATAGTTCTAATATTAAATAGATATTGAAAAGTTTAATAAAAATTGAATAGGTTCAAATAGAAATGGAATAAGTTTCAATTTCAGTGCAACAATGAAACACGTTTTTGAAAATTATTCAGAAATGTATTTAAAAAAATGTCAAAATTTAGCAGATAAATGAACTATGATTTAAGTGGTAATAATACAGTGGTAATACTAAATAGATTATTTTCTGAATTTTAAATGATGTAGAAATCATATTTGTAGAATAATATTTTGGAAGCCATAGAAAAAATAATCAGGATTTTGCATAATTTTTAATCAATTGAAATTCTAATTAATATTTAAAAAAATAATTTCCAGATGCATATTGAAGTTTTCTAATGTTATTTTTAGTAAAGTTGAAAGACGGAAGATAAAATTTGATCCGTATATGTATGTTAAAAGCTCTAGATGGAAATACAACAAAATTACAAACTTTTAAAGAAAAACTTTAATTCATTTGACTCTGAGGAATATTAGTTGATAAAAATTCATTCACACAAACTTATTGAAAGATTTTTTATATGAAATTTAGAAATGCTTTACTGTTCTCATTTTGCTGTTCAATAAATATATCATCTGTATTTCAAGAGTAGAAAAGATAGTCCCATTTTTTGGTCTCCAAAATGATTTTAATTGAAAAATTGGATTGTCATTCAAATTGTTTCTTTTAATCTTATCCTAAGTAAAATTTCTTTGATGTACTTTTAATACTTTTGAGTGGTGAGATGGTACGAGTACTTTTTTGAGTCAAATGGAAAAGAACGAAAAACAATAGTTGAAGTTATAATTTATTTCATCTAGAATAGTTAATAGAATGATTTTCAGAGCATTTATGGGCAATATAGCTTATTTAAAAAAATTTCTAATAGAAAAAGAGAATGCGAAATTAAATTACGTGTTCAAATATAATTTCAAAATTCTTTTTAGTTGCTCATGAATGGCATTCACCAAGAGAAAATTCTGTAATGGCCAGAACAGTCGTTATGCATATTTCGGATAAACTTTTAATTTTAGTCTTCGCTTAGTCCGAAAGCAATACTTTTCGAAATGAAGGAGTGTGCATGAGAGCACGGTAACTCGAAAACGGGGAAAGTTGGAGGAATGAAGAGTGGGCATGGAGCCCTTGCGTCAAAACTGTCAATCAGTATATGATTTTCTTTCTTTACTTGACATTTCCTCAAGATACATGCTCGATTTCCTCCGCTATAAAGTCCAATTTTAATGATACGAACTCTATTCGATGGTTTTATCGAAGAGAGGAGTGGGAAGGGAATTCTAAAATGAAATATTATCGAGTAAAATCTGCACACCAATGACTTTGATTCTTTTTAAACAATGATATTTTAAGATGTCTGTTTACGCTTCAAAGGCAGTTTTTGGTCAAAATTTACATTTTTTAAAATTTTATGTTAAAACACATTTATTTGGGTTTCCAAATCTGCGCTTGTTTTATTTCTACGATAAATAGAAACCGACATATGTGCTTTTTTTATAAACCACTGTAACTGAAAACGAAACTGGAAGTTGAATGTTTTTCATCATTTTATCAAATACACGCCTCTCTGAATTATAATTTAACGTTAAATAATTCAGACTTCATTTTACACTCATGTCCATAAGTTAAGGATAATGTCATGCTGAAATCGAACTCTAAAATACATATATCACCCGTAAAATGACTACATACATCTTCAAAAATCATATGCAAATTGTAGGAAGCCACCAGATGACACAGATAGTACGTCACAATGACGAGAGTGTAAGAGAGTGATGTATAAGGGATACAGGCAAAAAAAAATTGTCCGCAAACGCTTTATAAGCCTTTCAGTGAAATAACCGCATAGTTATGACACAAAGGATGCATTTGGATGATTTTTTACATGGTAGAATTATCGGCCATCTGGAATGTGAGCGTACCCAGCTGGAAGTATCCGAGGAACTTGGAATTGTCCAGAGTGTCTTCTCCAGGCTTTGACAACGATTCCAAGATGATTGTAATGTGAGTAGACGTTACAGCACAGGTCGCCCCCAAGTTTCAATGCCGAATGAGGACCGGTATTTGACAGTTACTGCCAAAAGAAACAGACGGAGCACAGCGTCAGACCTGTCTCGTCAGCTCTCTTCAGCCACTGATACGACAGTTTCAAGTCAGACAGTGTACAGGCGCTAAGGGCAGATTAGTCTACATGCTCGTAGGCATGTCAGATGTGTCCCACTTACTGCAACTCATTATCACCTGTGGTTATCCTGGAGTGGAGAGCATGCATTGTGGACACCGCAGCAGTGGGATTGTGTGATGTTTTCCTACAAGTCCAGGCTTAGCTTGCAGTCTGATTCTCACCGGACTTTCATATGGAGAGCGCCAGGTACTCGTTACCACTAAGAGGACATCATTGAACGACACCGTTTCGGTGGTGCAGGATTGCTCGTTTGGGGAGGAATTATTCTGGGTTCCAGAATTGACCTGCATGTTCAAATTGGAATCATGACAGGCCAAATCTATTGGGACGTCATTCTGGAACAACATGTAAGTTTGTTTCGGGGCGCCATGGGTGCAGAATTCGTATTTATGGATGACAACGCCCGTCCTCACCGCGCAAACACCTATATGGACTGGCCAGCATTCTCACCGGACTTGAATCCAGTAGAGAATGTGTGGGACATACTTGGCAGACGAGTTGCAGATCGTCAACCACATAATTTTTATTAATGATATCAAACATATAGTATTTTTTTTACTCCTTACCTTTTGCTTAATAAATAGGCTTTACAAATAAGTCACATTTGTTTTGCTTCTGACTTTTTCTTTTCCTGAACTTGAATTATCTTTAAATTATGGACATGACTGTATATACATTTATATAAAATGAATTTTTCAGGAAGCGTCTGTATGTTTGAACCAGAAAAACTCGAGAAATATCTGCACCATTTTCAAGAGCATTTATTGGGGAAGGTTTTCATATATTGAAGACATATCAAAATAAAAAAGGAGTGTTATAATTACGATTTTAATTATTTTCCTACTATGAATCGCGCATGTGCAACGCAGCGGTATCTGTGCATTGCAGAAACCTCAAACTGCGCATGCGGAAATAGCAAGAATTGTGGTATTTATATGTGATACATTTCTTTATTTATGTTTGATTTTAAACAGCGATTCAAAACACTAGATCTTAAATATAGCAAATGGATGAAATGATTCTTGATCCCAGCCAATGAAATTTACTCGAAATGACGTTATAACGTTAGAAAGAAAAAAAAAATACGAGAAAAACAAACAGAAGGCTTGGTTGTGAACATTATTAAGTTGTTGCCACTCATTTTATATTTCGCACTTCCTGTTGTCTTTTCTAATTATGTAACTTGTTATTCAGCTAGCGATACTGGCAACGGAAGAGGAATTAGTGTAGAATTCCATCCATGTTTACGTTTTTTGATATAATTCCTGTACATAATGTAAAATAAATAGTTTATAGATAGAAATCGTCTTCAGTCACAACAAATTGGTGTCCGCGACAGGACAGAATTCTGCTTTCGAAGAATTCAGAACTATAAAATGTGGAGGTACGAATAATTTAAATTACTGCTAATGAGTTACGACATGAAGTTTACGAAAGTGATTTAAGTTTCAGAATGTATATTCACTTTATTTTCTTCTTTATAAACAGACATTAAGAATTTATTACGAATCATTTTAAGAAACTATTTTAAGTTTTCATGTGAATATGGATGCTTTGGAAACAAAACGAAAGTCGTTAAGAACTTTGTTTACGGCTACGGCGAACAAGTTGAAGGAATGTTTGGCGAAGAAAGAAGACGCCAAGGATGGCGATAAGCTACGCTCATTGAACTCTCAGTTACAAGACAAATTCTTACGTTTACGTTTAGACAAATTCTTACGTATAGCAGCTGAAGACGAGATGCCAATTTATTAACAAGAAAAGATATATCTGAATTTCTATTAAATGAACTAAAAAATTTAAACACTGAAATAAGTTTGAAATCATTATATGCTTCAGAAGAACGAATTCAAGAAAGAAGTAGAAGTAGCAACTCTTTTGCTGTATTTGCACATTTCTAGTTCAGCGAAGAAATCTAGTGTACTTTCTTTAGCTTCAAAAACCGAAATTATTGAGTTTATTGAAAGATACTGTGTAGAATATTTCCGAATTCTTATGTGGAAACCAATTCTGATGAAGAACAAATCGAAGAAACTACTCATCAGCGTAATGCTTTTTTAAAAGAAGTTTAATCATCTTTAATTACCTCCTCTTCTTTCAGCGAAACTATTAAATACAAAGCGAGACAAAAACAAAACAAAACAAGACAACATGGCTGTTTATATTACACAATAAAGGCCAGAAAGCAAAAAACAATCACTATTTCTGTGTCACACAATCAACAATCACTATTTCCATTCTTCTCCCTTCTCCATCAGGGCCGCGGTGGCCTGGTGGTAAGGTCTCGGCTTCGGAACCGGAGGGTTTCAGGTTCGAGATCCGATTCCACCGAAGAACCGTGGTGTAAGGGGGTCTGTTGCACGTTAAATCCGTCCTGACCAAACGTCCTCCCGCTGGTGAGGTGTGGTGTGGAGAGGGGGGTGCCAGCTCAGGTGTCGTCCTCGTCATCTGACCGCGGTTCAAAATTACGAGGTACGTCCCAAAATAGCCCAAGTGTTGCTTCAAAACGGGACGTTAATATAACCAAACCAAACCAAACCTCCCTTCTCCATCCTGTATTCAAGCTTCAATTCAGCACATCACACCAATTGGTTGCAACCTGAGTTAGAAGTAATACTTGTATACGACGAGGGGAAAAAATGTAGAACAGAAGGAACGGAGTGATGCAGTAAAACTTTCTTTAAACTTCGAGAAGTCTTAAACAAAGTGCTAAGTATGAGGAGAGAAAATGCTTATCAATTTTTTGAATAGTATAAAAATTTTAAAGAGGGTGATAGAGACATGGCCGACGGTTCCTCGCGCACATTGAAAAAAAGAAAGTCTTTAAATTCAGAATCTTTTGTAATTGTATATTCTTATTTATAAATATAGGATAATCAGAAAAAAAGGACATGGAGACTGCTTTTCCGATCCTATTATAGTTGCAAAAACCTGGGCTTGAGACCCACCCTCTATCATTTTTTTTCTAATTGGTACGAAAATCTCTGTCCCAAGATGTAGAGAATTATTTCCATGCCCGAGAAAGAGCCGCTCGCTTGTCACAACAAATTCCATAAATAGAATTCTGCATAGAAAGCACCTATATTAAGATTCTAAGATCCATTAAAACTCCGGGGAGAAATATTCTGATTTCATGATTAAAAGCACCCCATAGCGTTCGGTCAATGCTTTCGTAAAGGAAGCGTAACATTAATTCCTTTCGAATTGAAAGTTTATTTTCTTCTTTTGCACTTATTGGAAGGAACCTTCTAGAATCGGAGATATCTAATTAAGATTCAAAATTTGAATTGGGTCGCAGAGAGCAGACGATTTTGGAGAATCTTATAGTTTGGCATTTACATTTCAATCCTAATTATGGTAGAATTAAAGGGGACTAGGTGGGTTTTATTTGGAACGGACAGATCAGAATATTTGAGAGGCCTATGAAATGTATGATTTCTGCTTATGAATGCCGAACGAGGAGTGTTGCCTTCAACGAATAAAAAAGTTGGATTAACTATTATTTCATTGATGATATAAAATCAAATTCCTTTTTTTCCAATTGGCAACAAACTTGTCATTTTCATTGATATTTGGTCACAGTTGCCTTTGATTTCGTAATTTTAATGCATTTTGACGATAACTTTTGAAGCTACTATGCCATAATAATTTTTTTTAGATTAAATTAAAATTTTTAAAAAATATTATTTTATTGATGACAATTGATTCCGGAGATATTTTTGTCTGATTACATTTTAAAATCATTTTTGATTATAAAAATGATATTTTGTTTTGAAATAAATTTACCTAATATTTTTATTGGCATAATCTAATGTATCTTTCCATTGAGAACGACAATACCAAGTTTTTATACATGCATGTCTTAAAAAAGCAGTTGAAGACATGTGTTATATAAACACTCATGCTTAAAAAAGTAAATATGGCGCTTTATTTGCAAAGATGTAGATTCAAGTGAAGGAACTGGATATGTATTCTGAAAAACTGCCTCTTTAAGTTCAAAATATGGTATAAAATTTCATATATAAGGAATATATGCCAATTTTCATTCTTTAAATCTGTGAGTATCGTTTTATAAACATAGTGAAAAATGTTCTTCAAATAGAAGAAGTTTTAATACAGTCCTACAATTTTGGTGAAAGGACGATATATTTAATTTATGAAAATTACATGACAATATTTTATTTAAGGCAAATATGGCTCGTTTCACAAACAATCATACTTTATTCCGTTGTTGGTTCAGAAGGAAACAGATATAAGTAATAATAATAATAATAATAATAAAACGTTTCTCATTTGCTACTCCGATGATCATTACTTCAGAAATTCGAAAAGAGTGTAATCATTCATAACACGTGATAATCACTCTGATTTGGTTTTCCAAGTAATTAGCCATATAGAGCGCATGCAAGAGCCCAGAATTAAAACAATTCACGTTACTGTGAAATCACATGAAAAACATACTGAATCTGTCGTATTCCCTGTAAATGCATTGTGTCTTGAATTTCTTTGTTAAATTACGACGTTTGACTAATTCAAAATTAATTTTGATGGTTAAGGTAATTTGCAATTTCCGATCATCAGATATACTGCCAGATCCAACTGTTGAAGTAAATTTTTTTGTAGTTGAAATATTTTCTTCGATAAAATAAATGGTTAAAGTAAAATGTCGAATAGGAGATTTAACTATACGTTTTACTTGAAATGGGAGCTTTTCTTTCTGTAAATATGTTGGATTACCAGTCTTTACACATTTTAAAGTAATTTCTAAATCTTAAACATTCCTTTGCAAGACAAAATAATTCTGTCATTTCTATTTTTAGTAATATTCATTTATTGACTTTTTCTACAGAATTGGAGTTAAAATGATTATAAATCACTCCAAATTGAAGGAATTGAATAGACACGATAACTTTGTATGTGATATTCCACGAATCAAAATGCATTTTTACTGACAAGTAGTAAAAAAAGAGAGACAATACTTTGGAGTAATTAGGAAGGAGTTGTAAAATAAATTATGAGGTAATACGCAGTAGTATTTCATACATCAAAATATATCCTCTTCCGATTATTTCGTTACTGTAATAAGAAATCAAAATACTTGTTCCCATTCACCCCATTGTCTGTAGTACGTAAGTGGAGCAGCTTCTATAACGGAGGCTGGTTAATTAATTAATAAATTAATTAAATAATAAAAAACGGCAACTGAGAAACGGAGAATGTCTGTAAAATTCGTTCCTAGTTTCCTTAATTGCCCCTGCATATCCTATGAATGGAATGTAGAAAAACAAATTAAACCTAAAATTGCTTTTATTAAAGTGTTTTATTTGAAAATCTATTAGGTCGATTCAAAAGCAGTTACTGTTTTAGAAAATAGTATAGTTGAATGCTGATATTGATCATTAAAGTTAAATAAAGATATTGATCACTTGCAGCCGAGCAATATCCGCAAGTATAATTTAACTTAAAGAAAGTGACTTTTATATTTAATACTGGTAGAAGTGCGAAACAAAATCTAACCAAATAAAGTATTAAATTATAGTTTTAAGACAAAGAAAAAAGATTGTATCATGCAAATATACATTATAAAATAGAATACATATAATATTGCGAAGCATACAACTGAAAGACAAAAATAATCTGGTTTTGTCCTTTTTGACTTCCTTATTACCAGTGCATTTCTTTTCTTAAACTGCTATACTTTAATATTCTACCTTGCATCTTATTTTCAGTGTTTTATTTCATTGTATATGTATCCCCTGGCGTTAATAAAAGCTTACAGCCTTTAACATTACCATCTTAAACAAGTTGCTTCCGAGACTTAATGAAGCGCATATAAGATGTTGCGCGCCCTAAATAGATCTCCTAAGAGAAGAAAAGAGGATAAAATTTAGAATCTTTTTAGAGAGCCAATTTTGAATCTTCGAAGCAGCCATAACGTTGTCCGGCAAGACTGATACTTATAACTTCTGTATGACGCCATAATCTTAGACATGGCATATTCTAGAAAGAAGGAAGAAATTCAATTTTCCGATATACAAGAGAGGTCGTAAGACCAGCGTGATGCTATCAAATTGTCGAATTTAAGGCGAATTAAAGATCGTGTGCGTCTCGGTATTTCCGCTCTTTTAATGGCAATACCTAGAAGGATATTCGCACACTTATTGCAAGAGCGACAAAAAGAGGCGCGTCGAACCGAAAAAGATCTGGATATAAAACGCTTTTATTACGGCTTTTCATTGGAGTAAATCACCCAACGCATCTTTTATAGAGAGAAGGATTTTTTTTTTCGCTTTTGTCTGCGGTGTGTTTATATTCCGTTTGGAATGAAAATATATTTTATGAAACTGTCTGATGAAAGCAGAAGCGAACACAAATTTCATACATTCCAATCCATTCTTTTTCATAAATAGTTTCAAACTTTTTCATAACTTTTGATATTTGAGAGGACTTCCTAAATTTTTTTTGACGAATTTTTTTTTTTTTTTGCTTTTTGAAAGTTACTGGAAAAATCTTACCATGACTTTAAAATTAGAAAATAAATACAAAAGTTGACCGATTAATTATAAATTATGTTTAATTATGACTTTATAATACTGGTGATTCTTTCTTCTAAGAAAAATCATATAATAATTGATGTAAATAAAAAAAACCATGACTGGTAAAGAGATGTTAAAATGTTTAATTTATATAACGAGGAAAACGTAAGTAAATTTCTTCAAAAATGGGGGAAAATCAAATTTTTTCCATAAGTATTTTGCATTCTGGTTTTAATTTACTTTTAATCAAGAATTTCTAACAATAGAAAAATTTAATCCTTTTTTTTGTCATATATTGGATAAATTAGAAACTTTTTTCCATACATGGTATATTTCCCTAAAAAGCGATTTCTTCAATCGAATTTCCTCGTCATTAATTAAGTTAGGAACTTTCTAAAATTACTTATTGCTTTTTTAAATTATGCTCATTGGAATAACTTTTTTCTTTCAAACTTTTACAAACCTATATAAAAAAATGTCGTTATCTTTTTTTTCTTCTCATGAACCTTGTAAAGGTTTTTTTTTTTGGTTAAAGGTTGGAATTAGCTTTTACTTCACCAATTCTTGCATCTTTACTCCTCTTCAGCCTAAATTATTATCTACTAGTAAAAAAAAAGGAAAGGCTGAAAAAAATTAGTTTCGAAATAAATCATGTTTTAAATTATTCTTTTTTTTAAAAAAATATTTACTAATCAATCAATTTAACCTAGTTTAATAGATTGATTTTATTCAGATTAAGTTTTAAAATTATTCATTACTTAATTATTTATATCCAGATCTTGTTTATTCTAGGAATATGAAAATGCAAGTGACGATATTATTAAAAGCAGATTACTCAGATGATGAATTAAAGGAATGATTAACATGTGTAAATCAGCTTATGTTTTTAATAAAAATAAAGGTCTACATAAATATAAATACAATATAATAAAATAATTTGTGTAGGTACAACGGGAATGGGATTTGTCTAATGAAGAATAGGACATCCGCTTTGCTCCAGTAGGCCACACAGAGAGAAACTTTTGGTATTATGTTGAATGTGAATAGGTTTGGTTCACCTTCTATCCATTCCTTTTGCCATTTTGTCATCATATCGATTCAAAAGATATTCTTTAGATGGCACCTTGTGAGCTTCACTAAATTTCGATCTTGTTTTGCACCAGCAGCTATTTTGGCTAGTTTGTTCACCGTTTAATTCCGGTCATAGCCTACATGTGTCTTGATCCATGAAATTTGAATATGGAGATTTTCAAGAAGAAGGGAGAATGTGTCTTTCGTTAATCGGAAAATGGATTTTAGGGAACTTTAGGCTTGTATATTTGCTTTATTGTCGATATAAATAATGATTTTAATTGATGAGGGGAAAGATATTGCAAATTTGCCTGCTCTATTGAGTGCTTGAAGTTCAATCGGAAGACTATATTTTCTTTCAACAGGCTGATTGCCCGAGGGTGCGTTTTGCATGACATAAAATGCAGCCCTATCTCTTGCTGAGGATTTTAATCCATCTGTGTAGATCCTAAGTCCTGAATTCTGTGACCTACCGTATTCCAATGAGATGTGGAGACTGGAAATGTTTAGCGGGATGTGACGTCTAGCTTGCCACTCAGTATTCGCATTCGTCTGACTGATGTATGGCATATCATGAACAATCAATCCTACGGAGCCTGTACAGTTCGGTCATTTTTGTTTCCATCTGGAGCTATAGAAAAAATATTATAATCGAGAAAAAAAAAAAAAAGAATCTCGTCAAGAGAATGGTAAATTTCCCCATTTAAAACTTCTCTGAATCCGAAAAAGATCTTTTTGGAATTATATCTGCCTATGAACATTATAATTCAGAAACGAAATAAATTAAAAATAAAGAAATTCGATAGATTGCATTTACAATAAAATTATAAAGTTCCGTCGGATTATAAGTCTATCCACTGGAAATTTGTATTTTCGTTCTTATGCATTAGAATAAGATAACTCGAAAACAAAGCCAATAATACAGATAAAATTCGGCATGTAGTTTGTTCAATAGAAAATGAAGATCTGTATCAAACCAGCAGAAATTAGATGAATGAAACATTTATATCAAAACTACAGATATATGTCAAATGTTTGAACCAACTAATCAAGGAGAAAAGGGTTTAAAATAAAACGTATCGTCTTTATATGACAAAGTAAAACATGAAATATCTCATTGTGAAATGCAATCGATAACATCAATTCACGTGATATCAAAGACAAAAGACCTATCCTTACATGCCATGATAATTGGATTCCTTCTTTTCAGAATACAGCATTCTTTCAGCAACCATTATTAATTATGTAAAACTGTCTTCCTTACCAAGAAACTAACTGCACCGGGAAGCATAATTGCAAATTCCTAACAGTATAAATCTCCTGAAATAAATGTCAAAGACAGGCGTAATTCACTTGAGGTCATTGTAAAGTAGTAAATGCCATAATTCACATCAATTTACTTCTCAATATCTGACACTGTACTCTAAGACACACCCTTTTTTCTGCAGCGAGATTTGAGAAATTAATAATCTTAATGTGGCATATATCACATAAACATGAACCGACATGATTCCAGAAAGTAACTTACTTAGAAAAAATTATCATTTCATTAACTCATTTAAACTAATAAATCTTATTTCAAACCTTGTTATTCTTTTTAAGCAGCGTTTTTACATACCTTCCAGCTGTTCTCTTAAACAAAATGTCCTGTTGCAAACATTTTATATTTATTCCTTTTTTTTAGAACCTAGAAGGATTTTATAAATTTACGAGACATAAATGTACAAGAATATATCTTCCTCCTTCTTTCTAAAAATGAGTACCAAGTACCTTCTTTCAATTCCTACTGTTAGCTCACACTCCCTTTATATATATCTTGTTCAAATTTTCAATCGTTAATAAAATACTTTTTATTCATCCACTCAAATTCAAATATATTTTTTTAAACTTGTAGAGGATAACACTTGATGTTAATACATTTTTTTCACATATTAATTAATTAATTAAATTTGTCCAGTAATTTCCATTTGGTCGCCAAATCCGTCGCCATGTTGCCAAATGGTCTCCAAGCTCTATTTTGCCACTTAATATTGTAATTCTGTCATATGTATATACATATTTATATTAATTGTAATTATTTAATAAAAAGTAACTAAAATAAAATTTTTTTTGTTGACGTAAGTAGAAATTGACTTGAAATTTATATATATATATATATATATATATATATATATATATTACTTGTTTTGTATAAAATAAGCTTTAAAAAACAATGTTCACAAAAATTTAATTAAAAAAATGCAGCCTTACAGTTTGTAACTCTTTGAATAATATTCGTATTTAGTTGTCGGCAAAGAAGCAGTTGTCACATTTTTCTCCTTCTCGCTTTAATTTATTTAAATTTTTGCAACAGAGGAATGTAGAAATGTTTTTTTATTTGAATTCTCGAGCTTACATTATGAATTAAATTATTACACAGTTTATGATCTTGTTTTATTATAGATCCTTTCATAACAATTCTAAACTTAACTTTTCCATGAGGTTGAAAAACACTGAAAAATTGAACTTATTTTTTTTAAGCAATTTTTTAAAGATATTTTACCTGAATTTGTTGAATGATGTCATTTGAATGTGCTGGCGTTTCATTTATTTTCAATAAGCTGTTCTCTCTTTCTAAAGCGTAGAATTTTTTTTAAAATTATTACATTCTTTCAGTGTTTGTTTACTGACTTCGCGTTTATTTTGCTTAATTTTGATAGTTTACAAAATAACAATAATCAGAAATTTAAAAACAATTTGCATTATTTTTCACAATTTTGCTTATTAAAAGCATTCCATTCGTACTTTTTACCAAGTACGAATTATATATATATATATATATAAAGTTCAGTAACCGTCAGAAAATTTAATTTTCGATAGATCTACTTTTTCTTCTTTGAATCAGAAACGTTTTCACATTAGGCATATCACATTTTAGGATTAAGTACACTCCTTTTGGAAAATTAGATTTATTTGTCCATGAATTCGATAATTCAAAAAAGCAATATGCTGAGTAGATAAAATTAGATTTGTCATCTTTAGAGTGCAGTTTTACAGACTGCGTTCGTTCTCATACTGACTGCGCTTATACACAGGATAAAATTTTTATCACGGAATTATAGATGTATAACAAATTTTGGACCAAATGTCTGTGAGATTTCATTATCTGTAGACTAGTGTATTCATTTGCTAACATTCGTTTCACGAAGATTTTCGAATTTTTTTTTTCTTTCAAAAAAGCGTTCTTCCTAATATTGTGTATGTCTGAAACGGTTTGAAATGAAATTTCATTTATATTGTGATTGCATTTTCTTATTTAAAGTGAATATCAAAACACAGCAAAACTAAAAATAATAGAAAGCAGCCTTTTTGTAGTAATAGAAGTATGGTTAATGCATTCTATTGACATTTTTCTTAAACACCACATCGCAATAAAATATTACATAAATTGGGAATATTTTATACAATGGCATTTTTTTTTTTATTTTCCTCTTTTCACCAACTTTAAGAGAGCATTTACCACCCCTCAAACTTTTCAAACCCGTTTCTTCAAGGCAAAGAAAAACGAAAGCCCATCGATGGGTAAAGTCCTTCATAACTGAATGTTGATAGTAATTATATTCTTCGACATAACTGCTCCTACTGTCGTCAAAGGACGCCTGTGCAGCTCATCATCGTCTGTTGAAGAAAAAAGTTCCTTTGATCTTGATCTTGTTAATTGTACAAAAAATAATAAAATAAGATTATTTACAAAAAAATTAGCAAAAAAAAAATCTTAGAGTAAAGAATAAAAAAAAATCAGCACAGATGCGTCTGGCTTCCACAAATAATTTTGGTAAACGAAAGCTTCAGTATTCTGGTTGTGATTACCAACTGACATAGCAAAATTAGAGAGAGATTGATTAGAAAATCAGAGATACATGCACAGAATGAACATAAGGGCTCTAAAATATTACGAGTTACACGATTATTGAAATTTAAAAATACTTTGCTGAAGAAGCCATTAAGACTAAGTATATTCTTAAAAGGGGGTTTAAAACATTTAATTTCTTTTACTTCAATAGAGATATCTTTAATTCTTTAATGTGTGCTTTTTTTCGACTTATGGCACTTTACAAGCCCGCTGTTAGTGATTTAAGCTGAGTGAGCACCTCTTGTTTTTTCAGTAGCACCAATCAGGGCCAAGAGTACGACTTAGCTACTTCATACGTCACATTCTCTTTTTACAAGGGGGCACATTCACACACCTCAAAAATAGAACACAGAGGAAGAACAACCATGCCCGAACCTGGACTCGAGCCTGGGACGCGCAGATCACGGGGAAGACGCGATACACCTATGCCAGGATGCCGGCTTTATTTTTTAATATATTTCATATATCTACATTAATATTATAAAATATAAAGTTATTATATATATATTCTTAAATTGATTTTTAGGCAATACCATAACAATAAAGTCAATATTTAGTTAAATTGATATATTAATTGATAATTAAGAATTCTAAAGTTGGAAGGGAGTGAAAAAAATCGATTTCAGAATTACACCCTCACAAACATGTAACATATGTTTAAGAAAAGCAGATTTTACACAATAGTCTTTTCTGTTAATTTTTAATTTTGAGGCAAACATATTCCCATATTCTGAAATTTATATAATCGAGATTAGGTGTTTTATAATTTGTATATTTTATTCTAACTAATGCTTTGAATAAAGTTGTTTTGATTCTAACTGCAATGCATTCAAAATTCCAAACTTTTATCATCGGTAAACGCAGAACATAAAGATTTTTGTTTTCACATTCGAATAAAGATTTACTTTAAAAGTGTTTCATTTCTTAAATTTTATTTTATTTGTCAAATCCTTTCTAAAAAAGAAATTAAAATTAAAATTCAGAAATTTGTTTCCTCTTTTTATCTTTAAGCCGCTTTTCAATAACAAAAAAAGGGGGGGGAGGAAGGAAGAAAAAGAAATAGCAATAAAAACGCAAAGCATTTTCAGTAAACCTTGAAGATGACATTCCTAATTTCTGAAGCGTTATTTTCCCCACGCAAACTAGAGAAAGCAATCAGTGTGTATGGATGGATCAAAATTTTTTCGCCTTCTTTATTTTTACAGTACATGTTAACATATAAATGCAAATCTGTTTGTGTTGCTGGAATTATTTTGGAATGTAAATTCGATAAAAATTCTATTTCTCAACGCATCATTATATGATGTCTTTTCAAAGAAAACAAAATTTGTGAATCGGTAACAAATTCTCTTTTTCTAGGATCCGAATAAGTATCTTTTTTGAATATTTAAGTATCAGTCAGATTC
>JAPMOR010098118.1:46231-60389 GCA_026543865.1 Argiope aurantia | reverse complement strand
ATATATGTTGTTACAAACCTGTAAAGTTGCTTCCCAGCACGGTTAGTACAATCACTAGAAAGACCATTTTACGATCAGCTCTGTTGAATGCTGATCAGGTGCCGCATCGGTGATCTCAGAGATTGGAGACAAACTTGACGACTTGGCGATTTTGGAAACAAAATAGATATTACGGGAAATTTCGAGAATTTTAGTGATATAGCCAAATAGGAACTGAAATACGTCTGATTGGTCCAGAACCTTCTTAGCCAGCCTCCCAGGAACTATAAAAAGCCGGCAGTCTCAAGCGAAATTAATCGTGTTCGAAGTCGAATCGTAAGTATCGAGTCGTCGATAGGATATGCGAAGTGCAAGCATTGTGTGGAGCCCAAGCTATTGCTGCACTGAGCTTTGTGCCGAGTCCTGGTGTTTATTGTGGAAGCAGCATCGAGTCCTGTGAGGTGTAGTCAGTCGTGTGTATTGTGTTGGCAGCTGGGTACAGCTAAAGCGAGCAGACAATGGAGAATTGCAGCCGTTTGGAGAGACCGAAGAGTGAAGCTACGAAGATTTCCTCTCCTGTTGAATTCTATCGGTGCTGTGGCTGTTATTACTACCGGTTACGACTTGTGGGCTACTATTTGTTGTAGTGTGCTGTCTTGTGTTCGTCCCGGCTGTATATATTTGTCATAGTGTACTCGTGTTCTTTGTGTTAATAAAGTCGCCGTTGTTTTTTACTAAGGTAATGTTTATTTCTGCATCGACCATCAAATCGGTAAAAGAACTCGATGGACGAATAATCCGTAACAATATGTTAGTTAATAAATAATTATCCCAGCGTATTATAGAAACAACCTTTAGATCTCAAAGAATAAAGTTAGCAGACTTAAGTAGATTAAAATGTGCATATAGATTTCCGCAATCATGCACTCAAAAAATTTGTAGCCAACGAATGGCAGAATAACTCAAAAATAATAATTGCAATCAAATTAGTAATTTGTACCCAACGAATGATGTCGAATGACGGGAACAACTCAGTAATAATAATTGTAACCAAATTAATAATTTGTAACCAACGAATGATGTCTAATGATGGGAACAGCTCAATAATATTAATTGTAACCAAATTAATAATTTGTACCCAACGAATGATGTCTAATGATGGGAACAGCTCAATAATATTAATTGTAACCAAATTAGTAATTTGTACCCAACGAATGATGTCGAATGACGGGAACAACTCAATAATAATAATTGTAACCAAATTAATAATTTGTATCCAACGAATGATGTATAAACTCAATAAAAATAATTGTAACCAAATTAATAATTTGTACCCAACGAATGACGAGAACAATTTAATACTATTAATTGTAACCGAATTAATAATTTGTACAATAATTGTTAAATGATTATTATCAAATTAATAATTTGTACCTAATGAATGACGGGAACAATTCAATACTATTAATTGTAACCAAATTAATAATTTGTACCCAAAGGTTGATGTCGAATGACTCGAATAACTCAAAAATAATAATTGTAATCAAATTATTAATTGCATACCCAACGATTGATGTTGAATGACGGGAACAGCACACTAATATTAATTGTAATCAAATTATTAATTTGTACCCAACGAATGATATCGAATGCCGGGAATAGCTCAAGATTCGTGGTACTATTTGAGATGCGATGAACTCGTATGCACAAAATGAGCTTTTATTTAATCAGTACATTTTTAAAACTATGCGGCAATTTATTTAATACCTTGCCTGCCGTGAGGGTCACCATTGGTCCCATATAAATTACACCAGCGTTTCTCAACCTTTCAGCATTCGCGGCCAAGTTTTCAATCATAATTTTCATCTCACCCCCCGCTTACAATAAAATGTACACAACAACAATGTATATTGAGTATTCTGTCTTCTGTTTTTAAATTATTTTTAACTAACTGCCAAAAAAAGAGTAAAAAGGGAGCCAACATTGGCGAGAAATCACATCAACTTAAGTACATCTAAGAATACTTAAATTTTGGGTTTATCAGTACTGAAGTAAATGGAGAAGAAAGGCCCCTGCGTATCATTTGTTCAAAAATGTTGACCGCAGACAGCATGAAACCTAATAAACTTAAATGACATTTGGAAACGCTTCATAGTGAGTACGTCAACAAATGCAGAGAATTCTTCCAATTAAAATTAAAATCATATAAAAAGCAAAAATCATTTTTTAAAGAAACTTTGTGAATAAAAAAGCTTTAATTGCATCTTACAAAGTTTCATATGAAATAGCCAGATGTAAAAACCCTCACACCATTGGTGAAGAGCTTATTTTGCCAGCAGCTATTGAGATTGTAGAAACTATGTTTGGAGATAATTTTTCAAAACAATTGCAGCGCGTAACCTGTTTCAAATGATACTGTTGCTCGTCGAATTGGTGATATACCTAAGATGTACAGTGTCAGCTTTTCTTGAAGTTGCGCGACAAATTGTTTTCAATACAGCTTGATAAAGCAACAGATAGCAATAAAGATGCTCATTTAATTGCCTATGTTCGATTTTGTGATAATATATCAGTAGTAGAAGAACTACTTTTCTGCACACCAATAGAACTCAAAACAACGGCCCTCGAATTATTTGCTATTTTAAATGATTTTATGAACGAGGCAAACATAGAATGGAAAAATTGCATCTGAATATGCACCGATGGTTCTCGTTCAATTTCCGGAAGATTTCAAGGTATACAAGCACTTGTAAAACAAAAATAGCCTCAGTGCGTCTGGACACATTGCATGATCCACAGAGAAGCTTTGGCTTCGAAAGAAATGAGTCCTGGTCTGAATATTGTGTTAACTACGGTTGTAACCGTAGTAAATTATATAAAAATGAGACCCCAGAAATCGAGAATCTTTTCTGCACTTTGTAAATACAAGGGTTCAGTACATTCAGCGTTACTATGTTATTGCGAGGCAAGATGGTTATCACGTGAGAAATTTTTGAAACGTGTTTATGAATTAAGAGAAGAAATCGCCATTTTCCTAGAAGAAGAAACCAGACCGGAGGCCGAGAACTTTCACGATGGTTTATTTGTGATGAAATTGAGCTTCTTTGTCGACATATTCGTGGAATTAAATAATTGGAATTTTCCCCTCCAAGAAGCAAATACGCATATGTTGGATACGAGTGATAATTTTTGTAGAAAAATGGAATTGTGGATCAGAAATTTAAAGCAAAGAAATCTAACAATGTTTGCAAATGTGGATGATTGTACTAAAACTGTCAAGGCTGAAGAAGAACATGTAAAAGTGGTTTTTGTAACCGTTGAAAATCATTTAGCCATGCTGGGAAAGAATTTTAAAAGGTGTTTTCTTTCTGATGACAAACTGATAGGAAGTTACGAGTGAATTAGGGATCCATTTCATTAGACTCCCGAAAGACTCTCAATTGATGAGGAAGAAAAATTCATAGACTTCACGACAAGTGGCGAAACTAAAGGACAATTCTATACATAGTGGTTTTAATTTCAAAGTGACTTAATAAAATATTAATTTTATTCTTCTGTAAATGGTTAAAAGTCCTTTTACCTGAAAGTTGAAACACTTTTTACTTTCTCGTATATGAAGTAATGGCGCAGTTTATAATCGCTAGAAAATTTGAACTTCAGGTATTAAGGAAGTTTTATATTTCAATACATCCTGAATTCGAAAAACACATTTTTTGGCATTATGTCTGTTTGTGAACAATATATCTCAAATATCTTTTGAACTAGACATATAAAATTTGGTATGTGGACAAGATATCATATTTCTTGATTTCTGTCAACTTTTGAGCGACATCTATTTACAGAAAGTCGTCTGGTTGTTAGATACAAGAGAACTCGATAACTCCAAATCTTAAAATAAATAAAATTCAGCTTACAGGTTTAGCATCTAAATGAAGAAATTTGTGCCGAATCTGTTAAAGGTTGACCGTCCGTCGGACTGTTTTTTCGGATGCATGCAACCGGAATCACTTAAATCAATGAAATTCGGCATGTGTTGTTGTAAAAACATCTTTGTCAAATTTTGGTTTCATTCAGTCGCCAAAAAGACATTCAAAATACATATTCTCGCGAAAGATTCAGTAAAAATGTTAGATGCGCGCCAAGTTTAGTTTGGTTATAATTACGTCCCGTTTTAAAGCAACACTGGGACTATTTTGAGACGGACCTCGTCATTTTGAACCGTGGTCAGATGATAAGACAACATCTCAACTGGCATCCCCTCTCCAAACTTCCACACCACACCAGCGGGAGGACATCTGGCTCTCATGAATTTAACGTGCACCAGACCCGCTTACACGGCGGTTCCTCTGTGTAATCGGGTCTCAAACTTGTAACCCTCCGAAACCTTACCACCAGGCCACTGTGGACTTTAGATGTACGCCAAATGTATTATTTCGTAACTATTGTTCATTAATGGTATGCAAGTATTTGCGGCCTTACACAAGGTCTTTAATTTTAGGCAGGGGTGGGTGGGAGAGGCTAGGAGATAAAACTTAAATTGGTGAGTGTACGAGAAAACGTCGAGGAGAACACTCTCAGTGTTCTACGACAAATGCCGTTCTCTATTTAGTAACATTCAAAGCCTAAACAATAACATATTTCAAATGGTGCGTAACAAGTGAAGGATGAGCAAAATTTCATCGACAGATGACATTTGATGCAGGTGCATATTTAGATGATATGTGCATTTACGTTCGTTGTGTGAATGTAATGTCAGTAATATCCCTCAACTTAAAATTGTTTCGTGCAAAGAGCTCCATATCTCTCCAATACATATAAGTGATACAGCCGGAATTAAAACATTCTCTTGAAAAAGTATCAGGCTCAAGGGGTGTTTTTAGAAATTTCTTCTAAAAAGTAAAGTAAAACAACTTTTTTAAAACACGAACATTTATTTGTGTTGGATACATTTAATATAAATAATTATTTGAATGTACAGTACATGTATACAAACATTAAAATATCAATAGAAACTGTTTCTTCATGTTGCACATTCTTCATTCTTAAAAAGATTCCACATGATTGAAGGAGGCAATTCAGTTAGCGGCAATCAACCAGTGCAAAGTTGGGAAATTGAACTAAATCAGCGGCCAGAAACCAATTGTTTTACTTTGATGAGGTAAATTAACATATATACATCTTTAACTCTGGAATAAAAACATGAAGTCAGTTGTTTAATTTAAACCTTTTTCTGTTATTTTAATTCAATTTTAATTAATGCTACATGAGAAGTATTTTGGGACGGATCTTGTGATTTTGAACCGTGATCAAGTAACAAGGACGGCAGCTGAGCTAGTACCTACTTATAGAACCACACTAACTGGAGACATTTGATCTTGACAGATTCAGTGAGCACCCGAACACCAAGTACATGGTGGATTTTGAGTGAAATGGGGGATCGAATCTGCTACTGTCCAGTTCCGAATATAAAAATTTGCCACTGGTCACCACGAAAGAAAGATTCTGAGAGATAGAGGCTTTTTTATTCGAAAGTGATGGATATGCTCGTGCTACGGATATGGTGGTCCTAAAGATGTAATAAATAATTACATTTCAAGCTTGCAGCAAACTGAAAATAATAAAAAAGTCTATTTAAATAAACTTTTTAAAATATCCAACTTATTTGAAATATGAAATTTTGCTAGAGGAATATTAATGCCGAAATTACTATACTGGTCAGTAAAGTTGATGCATCAATGGGTTGTTAACTTCTTTACATTGTTTGGAATACAATAGTTTTCGATTACATACGAAGGTTTTGATGAATACCGTGACTGGGTATGGATGTTTTGCCACTTCAAAACTGCGGAGTCTTTTATGGAATGAATCGAAACAGTTGGATCACAACACAGAATAGAAAACATTCACAACAATGTAACAAATATCAAAGCTCTTCTGACATGCAAAACTGGCGTGTACTGCAACGACCTCTCATTCAAAGCGCCTTCAAATATCATGATAGAGTCAAGAAGAAAGAAAAACTTTTTTGATGAAAATCATATCATTGGAGATTAGAGTACTTATAAATTTAATTTATGAATGAATTTTTTATGCATTAGCTTTTTTTCAGTTCAGCATCTTAGATGAAAATTCTCTATTGAATAATAATAATTGTCACACTTTAAAGCAAACCAAAGATACTCGACTTGCAGGTTAAAGAAAAATGTAATAAGCAATTATAAGACATCAAATTTGGTAACTTTTAAAAATTTTCAATGAAAGGTTTTACAGATAGATATAAGCGAAAATCTTCATAAATAATCGATTAATAATAATCGATCATAAATAATCGATTTTCATGCTGCACATGAAAAAAATCATTTTAATTTTTTCATTTAATCCTTTAAAAGGCCCTTTTTTTTCTAACAGTATATTAAAATGTTTTTAGAACTGAAATAGGCTTAAGAAAAGTTATTCATTTAGTTCATTTGATAAGTATTATTTATAAATGAATTTAATTTGTCACACAATTCGTGTGTTAAATAATTATTAATTAATTAATTTGTTTAATTAATAATTAAATAACATAGAAAGACACATCATTTTGTATGAGATAAGGAAATGAAACATCTAGGTTTCTGTTTTATTGAAAAATTTGCAAGAACTTATGTAAACCTCTGCAATTTCGAACCAACAAAGTGAGGAATTGGGCGGTAAGCGTATTTTCTTTGGTCCTAGAAAATACCTAATTATTTACGAATAAAATTCTTAATTGAAACAACTTAATATGCTTTGATGGCTTTAATTATATATAATATTAAAATTATCTACCATAAAATATCGCTAAGTATTGCATGATATCAAAATGGAAATGATACCATGAATAAAATATCAATAATGCAACTAAAATGAAAACTCGTACTTTGCAGATTACGATCTGATCCGAATTAATGAACTATTTGTTTGACAGCAATCACTGAAATGTTTAAAAAATGTGCTATTCTCACGACATAACGAATAGACGAACAATTTTTAAATATTATGCTAATTATTACAAAATATTCATTTTTTTCATGCTTCGGCATTTTTTTAAAACTTTCGGTAATAGAAATTCCAGAACGATAATTCCATTGGTTTGGTGGCACTTACGTACATGTCTAGTCAATACTCAATCTGTATCTGTAGGATAGCAAGAGGATACAATAACATCTTTTGAATTATTTTACTTTCAATTTTTCAGGGTTATTTTTTGCATAATTAGACAAATTCTGGGGCAGAACGAATCCAAGAAAAAAGAAAACAAAACGTTTTAAAGGAATTAAAATAGCTTGATTAATAATTAAAGACTTTTAATTTCTGCTTTTATTTAATATTTATTATTTGATGTCGATGCTATGCTCTTTCTGTACTTTGAGATCCTATTATGGAGATATCTGCATGATTTAAAATGTACTTTTAGGTGTTGGAAGCATATAAAGGAATAATATGCTAATTTCACCCTGCGAATGAAAGGGCGAATTTTAAAATAGTGAAAAAAAGTAGGCAAAAGTTATAACGATGATAGTTTGCCAGTCATTGGCCCAGTGGATTAAAGTAAAGTATAACTGATAAAGCTGTAGATACTAACTGATTAAGTTAGTGCTACTAACTAAATGTGATCAGTAACTGTAGCCCAATATGTGCTTTTACAAAGAACTACTTGTTGCTGTCGTGCTAATTTCTAGGTTTCTTTTAAAAAAAGTAAAATAGAAATACAATCCAGTTTTCTTGAAAGTTCTTCAATAAGTTAATCCAAACCCATCGATAGGGCTAGTTAAGACTTTTATCTCAAGTTCTGTCCAGGAGCTCCAAGATCGATTTGACATTAGGATACCATACTCTCCTTTGCTTGTGCGGGAGTGAAACTCAACTAAATGGGTAATAAGCAGCTATTTTTGTTTTAAAATAGCTGTTTATTACCATAAGCACAAATTACACAAGAGGTGAAATTTTACCAAATCATTTATATGTTGATACTTGCTATTAAGTCGCAGTCTTCGCAAAACTTGTACTCAACACCTATGTAATAATCATTCGAAAACAGCCAGCTGTCGGCAGACTTGTGAGACAAAAAAGCAAAGTTTATTAACTCTTAGCAATTTATAAAAAGATTGTGGAGTCATGAAATCCTTTTTAGAAATTAGAAAAATCAAAATGAACCTGCCACCTTCCAGGGCTTTTTGATACTACGTTCATAGTATAAATTAAAATATTACAAACTATTTTTATGATCTTCATAAATGTTGATCAGAAATAAGTATTCGAATAAGGAACTGTAATATCTCGAAAACCACTGTACATAAATAGTATAAATGTTGGAAATAAAAAATGCTAACAAACAAATTCAGAATACATATATATTCTTTCTATAATTAGAATAAAGTATATTTATATACCCGGTTTTTTTTGTCGTTTCATTTTACTCTTGGGGTACTTTTTTCTGGTCATTCTGTACTATCAGAACAAAAAGGATCTATTATTTTAAATTACATTTGCACAAGAAACTTAAATTCTTATGGCTGGTTATCTAGACTTAGAAAGCTGTGAATAAAAGTGACGAAATTTGTTCTGTTCCCACATCTGAGGCTCTACCTTTTTCTTTCTTTTCTCTTTTTTTGCGATATCTTTCGGAAATGAAGAACAATGGAGGGAACTCAGACATTGATGACGTATCAAGAGGTCATGAACAGTTACGTGAAATAAAACTCGAAATAGTGGTTATGTCTGAAAGACTGATTCTTTAGCGTTGTTAATTATTTTACATATATCTTTATTACAAATAGAAAAATCAAATAAAAACTGCTGACATTGATTTAAGCAATGTATCTAATGGATTACAGCTTCCCGAAAAAGCTTCTAGTTGCCCAGCCTAAATACACTATTTCGGAAACCAATGAAATGAATAAAAAAAAAGTCTGAGTTTGGGGATAATATTCCTTAAAAATTTTGTAAATGAAACTATGACAGCTTTATTTTTATTTTCAGTCTAACTTTAACGCAGCATGTTTACATCTTATTAATATCACTTTTTTCAACCTCTGGTATAATCTTACCAGTATGGAAGTACCCCGAGAAAGAGTCACGCCTACGGTTTGTGGTTTTTCAAACCCGGTTTTAGAAAACCGGTTTTTCGGAATGCCTGAATATTTCTCTTCTTTTTCTTCTTCTTCTTCTTCTTCTTCAAAAAATATTTTGAATTTTATCGGTTGGAACCTGTTTGTGTAACAGCTGAAGGCTTAAGACCACAAGATGTCAATTTATTAACAAGTGAAGGTATATTTGAATTTATGTTAAATGAACTAAGTAATTTAAACACTTAAATAAGTTTGAAATTATTATATGCTTTAGAAGAACGAATTAAAGAAAGAAAACAAATAGAATTACCAACTCCTTTGCTGTAGTTGCAAATACCACAAAACATTTCTAGTTCAGCGAAGAAATCTAGTGTCCTTGCTTTAGTTTCAAAAACCGAAATTATGAAGTTATCTGGAAAGATATTGTCTTGAATATTCCCAAATTCTTATGTGGAAACCGATTCTGATGAAGAGGAAACCGAAGAAACTACATCAGACAAATGTTTTTTAAAAGAAGCCATAGAAAAATCAATTCATAAGTTTCTTGAAGACCCTGCAGAAAAAGTTACAGATCCAAAGACACTTAAAGCTGAATTTTCATGATTTGCGACAACGAATAAAAGAACAAAAAACTTAAATTTGTTATTTGATGCCCTGAAAACTATAAAACCAAGCTCAATAGCTAGAGAACGAGTATTTTCAATTTCAGGCAATATTATGCCCAAAACAAGAACAAGACAGCCATCGTTCAGTGGATATTTTATGTTTTTTAAAATCCTATTTTCTTAGGAGAAATTAAAATTCATGAAAATAAAATAAATATTATTTGAAATTTTGTTTGTGTTTTCATTATTTAGTGTAAGTAATATGTATATGTAATCCTTAATTTTTTTTTAATATTTTGATTTTGATATTGGTTTTGTTTTTTTGTTATTGTATATAAAACAAATACAATACTTTTCCCCATTCCATTTTTTTGACAAAAATTCGAAAACCGGCTAAAACCGGTTTTTTTTTTGTGTGGAAATATTAAATTTGAAAACCAGTTTTTAAAAAAGTCGGTTTTTGTATAAACCCTAATTACGTCACTTGCAAATTGTGTTGAGTTTATATCGTCGACATGTACGGAAGTGCTACTGAATGGGAATTCTTCTACCGTGATTTCATTATCAAATTACATTATCTTCAATATACATATTTAGCAACATCTATTAATGGTAGTAGTAAAGTATTGTAATTGGCAGAAATGATTGCAAAAAAAGTCGCATCAAGGGTGAATTTCACATATGCGCTCCAGTACTAAACTTCTCTCCTCTTAAGAACTCTTTATAAACAATGGACAACATGTCGATACACTCTAACTACTGCACAAAATAGAATCCGAAATATATTGATCCTCTATCTACATAACAGCTTCTTATACAATTTTCTATTTCAGATCATACGAAAAATATGTATGAAAAAATACTCCACGATGATGGAGATTAAACGATGATACATGAAATGCTGTTGATCCAAATTATCAGGGCCGGATTATCAAATAGGCAACAATATAGAGATACCCACAAATTTAAGATGTCCCAAGGTCTTATTACTGATGTGGAATTTGCAAGGTAATATTATCTTATACTTTTATATTGTTTGTAAAGAGAGGATATTCAATTAAAAATCAATTATCGTTTAAATTTCTGAATATTATTAACAGGACTTTTCTGTGTTTTCAGATTCATTTGGAGATTAGAGTGGCTTTATTATTTTTTCAGTCGCTCTATTCATTTGCAAGTCACAACTCTGGAAAACTTTTTATTTCAGTACTTAGAATGCAATGGAATGTTTTGAAATTTTTGCTCATCATTTTATTTAAAATCACTTTTAACTTTAAATTAACAATTCTTTTTTATACATGATGTATTCAGTTTCCTAGAATAAGATCCACAATTAAGTATTTTATTATTTCAGTTTATTGTAATATTTATTACTAAAAATTCTTATACAGATATTGAATTAAAACGAGCAAAAATATTAAATTTTAGACGCGGAAAGGGGAATCTCCAAAATTATATTGCCTATTCAATTTACAAAGCCCTTAGAGAGCTGAACTCGGCCCCGCTAATTGAAGGTAATTTTTTCAATCGTATAATAGCACAAGCGTTTCATCAAGGAGCATTTCAGTACAATAAGAACATTCACCATTTTAACTGTGTGTTTTTAAATATATTTTATATTTTAAACACATAGCTTCACATCACAAATTGTTTTCGAGAACTAATGAAAGAACTATAAGCTTTGGAATCAAGCTCATTTTGATAAATTTCAGAAAAGTTCAAAATATCTGTTTCATGAAATGATTTAAAATAGGTTTTACAAAGATTATTTTGACCTAGGTTATAAAATATAATTCATCTTTCATATTTATTTTTAGACATATATGAAATGTTTATCATTTTAAGATGTGTTTCATGCCAAAAATTATTATGCCTTTATTAACGTCGAATTTTTACTCAGGTTGGAAACTTTTTACAACTATTTAGAAAGTGATCGTTGATAAGATATAAATTTTACTGTTATAGAAAGAACAATGTTGGAGAATATTTTTTTTCATAATAACGTCTAAAAAATAACAAAATATTTGCTTTTTTTTTAATAAAAAAAGCAACTTTTAATTGTTAACAGTAAAACTATATTGTTTATTTCATAAAAGAAAACAACCTTTAACGCTTTAAAGATCGCAAATAATTCATATTACAAAACTTATTCGAAATAATTGCATTCAATTATAAATAATTTAACAATAAAATATTCCTTTTTGAAATAAAAAGAACAAACTCAATTTTGATTTGCAAATTATTTCATAATCCAATCAAAGTTGTGTATTCTTGCTTGTAGCATGAAAAATTGTCCATTGATTTTACCTCTAATGACAAAACTTTTTTCTTTCTAGAAAAATCCAAAAATGCTAACATTTAAATAAAACAAAAATATGTAAGCTGATTTTCTATTTTAAAATTGATAAATTATTTTATTTGCAAGCAAAAGATCAGCGTATTTTTTAGCAAGAGATTTTCGAGGAAATTTTTTTTAAATAGATAATCACGAACAACATAGTATGCTCACGCACTTTTGAGTATATAAGAAATTTACTCATTTTAATTATAATTGATTATGAATACATTTTTAAAGCCAGTTAAAATTATAACGATGAAAAATAATTTTAAAATAGTGCGTCTTTTCAAGTGGCTTTCTCTTAAAAAAAGAACAATTAAATAAGCGATTATAAAAAATTAAAAAAATCTCAGTCATTATTTTTTAGCTATGAATTGATCAATGGAAATTTTGGGAATGATTTTTAATCCTGTTTTATATATACTCAATAAGAAGCACATGCTTAGAAAAGTGTATAAATTTTGTTGAATTTTCTAAATGGTGCATAGCAGCTTTACGTTATTTTTTATTATAGCGCAATTGTCAATCATTTTAATAGCTTGAATAGTATAACAATCTCATATTTTCCCTCGAAATTAAAATGATTATATTTTATAATAAAATAATGAGAATACATTTTGCAAATTTTTGGATATTTTTAGAAAATGTAGACATTTACAAATTTCACATTAAAAATTTTCAACTCAAATTCACTAGAATTGTGAATTAGAATTTGATTATATCAATTTAAATTCATTATGATAGATGTTTAAAAAACTTTTGGCCATTCGTGTGCGGAAGAACCTTCGATTCTAATACGATATGAACATTTAACACGTAAAAAACATTCGAATTCACAAGACCTTCGGAAGTCGGGCAACAAGAACAGTTAAAAGGATTTCCATAAAAAAATTTAAGGATTCCACACTCCAGATCCACAGTAACAGGGGAATTATCAGGAATGACAAATGGAACATATAACACTTAATCGTTGGAGTGATAAAGTAGTTCTGGACCGTGAGTAGTAAGAAAATTCGGCAGAGTTTCCATCATAAAATCCACTGTGCATCGCCAGTCCGATGATCAGTCACGGGTACAGTGGAATGCCGGAAGAATCGTGGTGGGAAATCGTGCTTTCTGCAGTGGACAGCGATTCAGTCAAAATTCCATGGAGTGACAATTTTGAAGTCCTCTGCGTGACGTGACTGGCTTTTACAGAATGAGTTCGAAAAGCTCCAAAGATTTCATTATCATTTGATCCTGAAATTGGACAAAAAAATAACAGGTATTAAGAAATGTATGGCTTTTATCAATGATAAACGTTTTCATTTGAATTCAGATTTCATTATCCTTTGTTCGGGAAATTAGATTTAAATATTAATACAAATTATTAGAATTTTATCAGATTAGGTTTATAATTAGCTTTTTCTCGTTTTAAATATGGTTTCACTGTTTTTTGACCTTGAAATGAGAGAAAAAAATATAAATGATTAGAATTATGTGGATTTCCTCCATGAGTTAAAAAAAAAGAAAATATAAAGAGAAAGATTTTTATTTGCATTTTCTACAAATTTGATAATTAAATAATTTTACTTGAAATGCTTTGTAGAAAAATAACAATTTCAGGATTAATTACTGTTTATTGATAAATAAATAAATTTGATTGTACTTGGTTTTAACAAATTCGATAAAAAGCTGTAAAATTCCTTTATTTGCCATTTTATAACATACATTAAATTGAAAATCGTGCTTTATTTATATTATTTAAAAGACAATATATTCTTATTTAATGTTCTGAAACATATAGTCTTTATAGCACAGAAACTTAGAAATAGAAAATTTTTAAAATAATTTACGAAATATGAGTTTATTAAAAGCCTGTTAAAACTACATTTTAATAAAAATAAAAGCAATTTCAAAATTAAAATATCATTAGAAGCATAAATCAGTTTGATAACTATAATATTAAAACAGGCATATAATAAAATAAAAAAATGCTAAATTTAAATAAATAAAATAATTAATATAAATGAATGCAAAGGCAATTAAAAAAACTTCTAAAAATTAATCTTTTACAAATTGAAAAATGAAAAATTGCATAAGAAAAACAAAAAAGAAAGCAATTTTTCATATGTCGCTGCCTATCGGGATTAATAAGTTCATAT
>JAPMOR010098118.1:21994-36422 GCA_026543865.1 Argiope aurantia | reverse complement strand
TTTTTTTGAAATTTTATCAAAATTTTAATTAACTAACAATTAAGCAAAATTTTTATGTTTGTCAAAGACAATTTTCGAAAATATAATGGCTCAGAAATGATTTTAAATCAATTGACACCCTCCTCCCCCCCAAAAAAACCCCAATTTCAATGATATCAGCCATTTTGACGTATAAAATTCTTTCATCCTGTTTTTGTAAATAATATTTTAAGTGTATTTTACAACAAATATTTCATTGTTGAAAAGAAACTCAAACTGTTTTCAATGTTTCTTTCATTGTTGATTTTTTATTATCTCGCTTGATTAATATTCGAAGAGGAAATATTGTCATTATCAAAACAAAATTTGAACCTGAGATTTCGACTTATCTCTACGCTTCAGACATTTTAAAGTCTGAAATAACTTTTTTACAATTATATCTGTGTGTTAACTCAACGACTAAAAAAAAAAGCCTTGAGCTAGACGGGTGAGACTAGACTTTGAGCTATATGGGCTGAAAACCAAATTTACAGATTTGTATGAAATTTTGAATGAAATAATTTCTAGGAAAATATGTCTGTCCGGCTGTTCGAATGTTAACTAAAAATTTTAAGAGCTAGACAGATAAAATTTTCTCGCAGCATCTAAATGAAGATTCGCATCCCATTCAAAAGCAAATTTGCCAAGGGACTGACTTTCAGTCGATCTTTTTAATACAGATTTTGCATGCATTTAAATGCCATCCTTCAAAAATACTATGATTTAAATAAATAAAATTTGGTATGCGACCTTTTGGCAACAATTTTGATATATCTCAAATTTTAGTTTCAATTGATTGGATAAAAGGCATCCAAAATGCATATATTTCTGGGCATTTGTATATTAACTGCCATCGGTTGCCATTTGTATACTTATTAACTGCCATCAGTTGCCATTTGTATACTTATTAACTGCCATCGGTTGCCATTTGTGCATTAACTGCCATAACATGCCATCGGTTAATCGCCAAAGATTGTATTCTGGATTCGGCAAAAACACTAGTAAGCTAAAGTTCGATATTATGTAACTATTATTCTCCAATGCCTGGAAATCAATGCATAAATACCGGTTTTCTTTACTGTCATGTGAAACATACAAATCGCATGTGAGTACTTACGGCCTTATTTAAGATCCACAGTTTTATGCCGAGGGGGTGTGGGCAGATAACAGCTTGATTAGAGTTTTCGAGAAGATTTTCGTAATCTGGTTCTCCCAGCTGTTCTTTTACCATTGTTGATGGCATTTCCCCCCAAGCTGTGTAAATTTAAGTACACGGCAGGGTTTTAATAAAATATTTGTGGTTTTGTTGTACTTAGAATTAAGATTTATCATCAGAATGCAGCAATGGTGAAAAATGTTTCTAAAGTACGCCCGATTTTAATCACTGCTACTCTATGCAGTAATCAGTAGTTAACGACAATCATAGCACAGACAGAATTCATCAGGAGGAGGGAATCTACATATCTACTCTTTACATACCATCTTTCCAACCACCTGCAATTCTCCACTGTCTCCTCGCTTTAGCTGTATCCAATTGCCAGCTCACTACTACATGATTAGCTACTCCTCACAAGACTCGACGCTGCTTCCACAATAAACACGAAGGCTCGGCACACAGTTCAGTTTAGCAATCGCTTGAGCTCCACACAACGTTTGCTGCTTCGTTATCTTCTACACGACACGATACTTGTCTACGACTCCGACTCTCTGCAACTTGAAACTGCTGGCCTTTTATAGTTCCCGGAGTCGGGCCGAGAAGGTTCTGGTACGCCCGATTTTAATCACTCTATTCTGATATTATTGGAAGTATAAGGATAGAGATCGGAAGAGAAATCCGCAAAACAATGAACTGAGTGAGAATAGAACATAAAGAACAGAAACATATATGGCTTAAAATAATATGTTAACAATGTAACAAAATTTAAAGTTTAAATATATTTTGGTGAGATTATATGAGAATTCAGATCTCGTTACACAAAATATTAAATGGAAAGTTTCAGCTATCATTAGCCCGGTCGAACCAACTGACTGTCAAGAGCAGCCAGTTTTAAATATATTGTTACAAACTTGCAATTCGGCTTCCCAGCATAGTTTGTTCCATCAACAGAAAGAAAGCTTTACAGTCATCTGAATGGGACAGAGTCCAGGTGGCGCGTCGGAGGTCCCAGAGCTTGGCGACAAACCTGGCGACCATTTGGTGACTTGGCGACCAATTTGGCGACTTTGGCGCCAAAATAGATAATACCCGAAACTTCGAGAATTTTCCCGATCCGTCCAGTAGGAACCGAGATACGCCTCGAACGTTCCTGATTGGTTGAGAGGCTTCTAGCCCGGCCTCCCGAGACCTATAAAAGGGGCTGCAGCTGCCAGACGAGGTCAGTCAGTAATCCAAGTTCGAAGACGGAGCGGAGGAGTCGTAAGCGACAGAGCGGAGTAGGCGGAAACGACGGTGAGCAGCGACGGAGTCAAGCTCGTGCTGAACTGAGCTGTGCGCTACTGTCTGGTATGTATGCTGTTGTATGCTACACGTCTCGGCTGAAGATAATCGTCTTTTATGCTGTATATAGTTATCGTTTTTGTGCTGTGCTGTGTGTCTTCGTGTAAATAAACGTCATTGTTTTTATTCTACTGCCGCCTGCTGATTGAGCATTCTTTACACCATATCACTTTCACTATCCAAACGAACACCGGTAAGAAATTCGTAACAATATAAATAAAAAGTAGGCGAACAACTGATTGCCGGCGGTAAGTTTATTGTTTAAATTTTTTAACAGAGTGGAAGTACTTTATTTTACAACTATTCTACTGAAACCTCAATACAGTTTTGTAATAGTTATTAAAAATTTTCTAATGTTTATATTGCAATTTCTCTTATTATAAATATATATTTTTATTTATTTGAAATTTATTTGCATCTTTTTATAATTATTTTGCCATTGAAAATGAAAAACCAGATTTCTTTAAAAAGTTCTTCTTATTATCAATATTACTATAAAGTCATGTGATCATTGTATTATTCGACAAAACAAGTTTCACTTTAAATTTCTATTTTTTAATGATTTAGTATTCCTCTTCAACTTTATAACCAAATTTTATAACATCTATATCTATTTTTCATTATTTATTTTTAATTTCTGCAAAAAAAGTCAGCAGAATTTTCATTGGTATATTTTTTTATTATTTGTTAAAAAAAATTCATAATGTTTATAACACGTTTTCTTCACTGATGACATTTTTTTTTCTGTAGATTTATCTATTTCAAGTTTATACTAAAATAAGTTTTTTTTTAAAGTTCCGGACATTATCAGTACCTCACATTTTTACAAAGAAACCTTTTTATAAAAAAAGTGAAAAGAAAGATATTCTAAAACTGCCAGGTAGATGATTTAACAAATTTTTTTTTCCAATATGTTTTTTAAAAAATCGCGTAGCTTTTGAGAAAGTCGAGAAGATTAAATTTCATGTTCGTACAATTCAAATTTTTCAAAGTATCATTTTTTTTTCATGAAATCTGTGATGTGTGTGTAACTGGTGGGATAATTTTTACGAAATGAGACCAGAAAAAAAAAAGAGTAAAAAAATTTTAGGTAATAAATTATTGCATTAATACTAATATTTGCTTTGGAAGTCAACAATACGAAAACGAAGTTAACTTATATTAATTTGCCAGATTATACTACTATTCATACAACGATGTTAATTTCCTTGTAAAAGTGACTGATAATGGCGTTATTGAGAAGTATCCGAAAATAATTGCCCGTTTTTTTTTGTTTGTTAAAACTGTACTTTTTTACATTTTTTATTATAGTCTAATATATCTGAACACCATGACTCATCTATATTTATAGCGCTCTCATACCTTCTATGTAGCCGAATATCAATGAAGAATTATTAAGCAGGCAAAATTGGAAACGGTTGGAAGGGCCGGTCTGGCCTTATGATAAGGTACCGGCCTCAGAACCGGAGGATTTCAAGTTCGAGGTCCAATTCCGCCAAAGAACCGTCGCGTAAGCGAGTTGGATGCGCTTCAAATCCGTCGAGGCTAGACACCCTAACTGTGGTGTGGTGTGGAAGTTTCGAGAGAGGGGTGCCAGCTCAGGTATCGTCATCTAAACGCGGTTCAGAATCACGAGGTCCTTTCCAAGGTAGCCCTAGTGTTGCTTTGAAACGGGAAGTTAACATAAATAAAATAACTATCAATGAAGAATTATTACGCTGTCGAAACAGGTTTACTCTAAAACTCTTTTCTGAAAAGAGGGGAGAGGGAGCGTATTTCCGAGTAGCCATTTACCTAAGACCGCTAAGTTGTGGAGGGTTCAAAAGCAGGTAAATTAAAACGTGTCTTGCAATCAGCCATATTGCAAATGTATAAAAGATAAAATTCTATAACTTATTAAATATTAGGATTAAAATACATATTTACAAAGAAAAATCACGATTATTAAATAATAATTATTTATAATATACGAAACTATTACCGATTCATTTAATTGGTTATGTTATATTTTTCTGGGCAAGCCTTGTAAAATTGCAATTTTTAATGCAATATTCGTTTGAAGTTTATTATTTAATAACAATTTATGATTTACTTACAAGCAAGGAAATCATTGACTTATAATTATGGTTAATTTTTCAAAAGTTCTTTCACTTTAGTTTTTTTTATACCTGTGATACGCATATAAAAGAATAATTAAAAGTATATTTTCACAAAGTTCTTAAAAAAGCGGAACTTTTATAAATCTTTCATATACTGACTAAATTAAACTATTTAAAATGTAAAATAGAATTTAATAAATTATTTGACGTCCCACTTTAAAGCAACACTAGGGTTATTTTGGGCCGGACCTCGTCATTTTGAACCGTGGTCAGATGACGAGTACGACACCTGAGATGGCATCCCCTTTCCAAACTTCCACGTCACACCTGTGGGAGGATATTTGGCTCCAATGTATTTAACGTGCACCAGACCAGCTCACACGACGTTTCTTCAGTGGAATCGGGTCTCGAATCTGAAGTCCTCCAGCTTTGGAGCCGATACCTTACCACCAGGCGAAATATTTAAATTCATCACGAGGAGAGCATCGCTTCGATACCTGGAGATTTTCTGCAATATTATTAAGATAATTTCATTGTATGCTTTCTTTTAATTTCGGAATATCTCGTGTATTCGAAAATATTCACATCCGGAAACGTCAAAATTTCAGGATACTTTTTCTACGGATTTTCTTAATGCTTTTAGGATTAATTTGAAGATCAGTATTGTTTAATTTTTTTTGCAGTTGTCCGGCTAACTCGCAAGCCATTAGCATTGATAAACGTTTTATTTGAGAATTCATTAAAAGTTCTGTATTTTTTAACTTTTAATTAAAAATGAATTAAAAAATTATAGGCAAGATACTGAAATCAATTCTCATAAAGGCATGATCAGCTTTTCATGATAGTTGTTACATAAAAATAATTTATATAGATATTGTTGCAAATATGTAATGTTGCTGCTCAGTACGGTTAGTTCAACCAAAAACCATTTTGCGATCAGTTTTGTTGGATGCTGATCGGATGACGAATCAGTGATCCCAGGGCTTGATGACAAACTTGGCGACTTGGTGACTTAATGAGGAATTTGGCAACAAAATAGATTTTACTGGAACATTCGAGAATTTTAGTGATCCAGCCAATAGAAACTAAGATACGCCTGATTGGTCCAGAACCTTCTAGGCCCGACTCCGGGAACTATAAAAGGCCAGCAGTTTCAAGTTGCAGAGAGTCGGAGTCGTAGACAAGTATCGTGTCGTGGAGAAGATAACGAAGCAGCAAACGTTGTGTGGAGCTCAAGTGATTGCTAAACTGAACTGTGAGCCGAGCCTTCGTGTTTATTGTGGAAGCAGCGTCGAGTCTTGTGAGGAGTAGCTAGTCGTGTAGTAGTGAGCTGGCAATTGGATACAGCTAAAGCGAGGAGACAGTGGAGAATTGCAGGTGGTTGGAAAGATGGTATGTTAAGAGTAGATATGTAGATTCCCTCCTCCTGCTGAATTCTGTCTGTGCCATGACTGTCGTTAACTACTGATTACTGCATATCGGCTGCTACTTGTACTAAGTGTGCTGCTGTGTATTTCTTGTTTGCATCTCGGATGTGTATTTGTTTGTGTATTCGTGATTAGTAAAATCTTCGTTTGTTACTGAGGCCTAATGATTGTGTTACACTATACACCCACTACAAGCAAACCCGTTGATTTTACGTACTTAGTTCCTTAACAATATTATATAAAAAAATGGATAAAAATATTTCATTTTAGTCTATAAGGAGAGCCCGAAACTTAGAGTTCTTCCATACTCATTTAGTGTAGAGAAATCAAATATTGCGCCTATCAATGAAAAGAGGAAAATCATGAATATAAATATAAAGAAATTAACTATGAGATTATATGGCACATACATAATGCTATACATTTGAAGTGCAAAAACGCAGTGAAAATGAATACGTGCTAAAAGAATAAAAAGAATGAAATGGCTTTGCAAATAAATTAGAGAAATATCGATGCAAAAATTGTTCTGCATGCGAAGATGAAGACAAATAAATGCGTTCTATATTATATCACGTAATGATTAATCACCAATTGTAGTTTAACCCTCCCATAGGAAAGTATGTTCCATTAGCGGAATGGTTTAGTTATATTTGCGTCCAGTTTGAAGCAACACTAGGGCTATTTTGGGACGGATCTCGTAATTTTGAACCGCGGTCAGATGACGAGGACGACACCTGAGCTGGCACCCCCTCTCTACAACACACTATACCAGCGGGAGGACGTTTGGTCAGGACGGATTTAACGTGAAACAGACCCCCTTACACGACGGCTCTTCGGTGGAATCGGGTCTCGAACCTGAAACCCTCCGGTTCCGAAACCTTACCACCAGGCCACCGCGGCCCTTCCATTAGTGGAATAGAGGTAAATAATCCCATACGACTGTTATTTCCATAATGGATTCCAGAATTTGATTATTTATAAGACAACCTTTCATCCACGGATTTGCAATACCACAGGACGTAAATTGTAATGCATGTGAATTGCAAATCTTTATTATAAGATTTAAAAAATATGCACAATATACAACAATAATTACACTCATTGTGCTTCACATAATTATTGTTAATAAAGTAAAATATTTCCTTATATGTCAAACACCTACAAAATGCACATTATCTGGAATGATAAATAGAACAAAAACATTGCGCTCCATGTGATGTGCAAAAATAAGAGAAAATTACTCTATAAATGAAAATTTTATGTTATTAATCTTTAAATGTTATTAAAATGGAATGAGCAAATTCATAGTCATATCGTCACACACATCAAATTTACCATGCCAATTCAATTTTTAATATTTTGTATATTTTGTACGAAAAAAACAACAAAACAACAAAAGGAAGCACAGCCTTACAGCAGATAAATTAAATAATTTAAAATTTGAAATAAGATATATGTCAAACTCAGTTCCGGGCGATTGCGACGCTATTTGAATTAGTTCTATTTGTTCGATGCTGCAAGACACACAGGCCGCGGTGGCCTGGTGGTAAGGTCTTGGCTTCGGAACCGGAGGGCTCCAGATTCGAGACCCGATTCCACAAATGAACTCTCGTGTAAACAAGTCTAATGCACGTTAAATTCGTCGGGGCCAAACATCCTCCGGCTGGGGTGGAAGTTTGGAGAGGGGAGTGCCAGCTCAGGTGTCTTCATCACCTGATTACGGTTCAACATTACGAGATCCGTCCCAAAATAGCCCTAGCGTTGCATTAATAACGGAACGTTAATACAGCTAAACTAACCTAAGCAAGATAAATTACGCGCGCACTCAATTACAGCAGGAACCCAAAATACATAAAATAGCATTGGGAACCAAATCGTGTAATTAGTTACCTTTTGTCTTTGCTCCCTGCAGATGTACGGCATGCATAAAACAACAATCAGGTTAAACGGAAAAAGTATTTTATCATTCAGATTCGCTAGGAGTAGATCATGATTAACTTGTTCATCGTAAATCAATTAAGCTCCTTTTCAAAGGTTGAATTGTAAATGAATTTTTTGGTGAAGAAAGCAGGAGATGAGCTCTTTGAATGAGGCCCTTTCATTGTCTTCACGAGATCACAGAAATAGCTCCATTTTTAGATTTCGTTTTTTAAAAACATCTTTATTTAATCCATGACCAGACAGTGATGCAGTTTGAGTGAAAAGGTAGAAAGAAAAAAAAAAAAAAGAAAAGGAAAAAGGGACCGAATGGGCGCATTCAAACATTATACTACACAATACGGGGCTACGCAAGGGGTTGAAGCTGAGCCAGCATTTTGGTTTTGATGCCTGTACACTCATTCAATATACACAAACCTTCACAAGCGCCTTGCATAATAGATGGAATAAAACGTAGACTGGCGGGTCTCCCCAAAAATTTATCGAAACCTCTATAATAAACTTGTTATGCCTGTGAACACCTTCATACGACATTGGCGTACGATAGATATGGAATATTAACTTTTGGATTGAATTTAGTGCTTTTTCTGAATCTATCGTGCCATCCTTGGCGAGTTATTTGGCTATTAATTCCCTGTCATGCGTTAATAGCGTCCACGAATCGATTTTATTTTTAAGACATATTTTTCTCAATCCGATTTAAAAAACAAATTTGATGCAAAACTGCACTCGCAGTCACAAAATCCCATACCAAATTTGATATATTTAATTCACATTGTTTTTGAATGATCGTGTTTACATGTTTCTAAAAGTAAAGTCCGACAGACAGTCAACCCGTAGTTGGTTTTGACTCAAAATTTGACAGATATCTATGCTATAAATGGTAAATCGGTGAACCGAATTTCATCTACATAGCTCTATTCATTTATAATTATAGCATTAACTTTTAATCGAACAGTCGGACAAACGGATTTCCTACTTCCTTTAAACAGATTTCACGTAAAATTTGATAGAAATAATTTGTAATTTGTTTGTTTGATGTAAAGACCGTGCACCAAATTTAAACTATCTAGCTCAAAGCGTTTCTGAGTTATCTTTGTCACAAACATTGTTACTTTACTGTTATCATTTTGAAAGTTTTCCATTTAGTATTATTGAGTTATTGAGTGTATGAAGACCCAAAATATGGAACCCTCCAAATTGCATTTTCGACATTCATTGCTTTTTTTTGCTTGATTTGAGGAAATCTGCCGCCGAAGCCCATCAGACACTTCTAGAAACTTGTGGTGATGCTGCTCCGTCATATCCCGATTGTCGGTTTCGGTTTCAACGATTTAAGGGGGGGGGGGGTGATTTCCATGTCAATGACAAAGAACGGCCTGGAGGACCCAAAAAATTCGAAGACAATCACTTTCAAGACTTATTGGACGAAAATGGGATAAAATTGTAGCAAATGATGGAAAATATTTTGATTGATATTGTTACGAAATTTTCTTTACCGGGGTTCGTTTGGATAGTGGAAGTGATATGGTGTGTAGAACGCTCAATCAGCAGACGGTAGTAGAAAATAAGACAACGACGTTTATTTACACGAAGACACACAGGACAGCACAAAGCGACAACTATATACAGCACAGAAGACGATTATCTTCACCCGAGACGTGTAGCATACAACAACATACACAGCAGCATACAACCAGAATCTACTGCAGACAGTAGCGCACAGCTCAGTTCAGCACGAGCTTGACTCCGTCGCTGCTCACCGTCGCTTACGACTCCTCCGCTCCGTCTTCAGACTTCTACGACTCTCGAACTCCTACTGCCTTCTACCTTCGAACTCGGACTACTGGCTTTACTCGCCTGCTCTGGCAGCTGTGGACCCTTTTATAGGTCTCAGGAGGCGGGGTTGGAAGCCTCTCAACCAATCAGAAACGTTCGAGGAGTATCTCGGTTCCTACTGGACGGATCGGGAAAATTCTCGAAGTTTCGGGTATTATCTATTTTGGCGCCAAAGTCACCAAATTCGTCGCCAAGTCGCCAAATGGTCGCCAAGTTTGTCGCCAAGCTCCGGGACCTTTGACGCGCCACCTGGACTCTGTCCCATTCAGATGACTGTAAAACTTTCTTTCTGTTGACGGAACAAACTATGCTGGGAAGCCGAATTGCAGGTTTGTAACAATATATATTGTACTATTTTTTCTCAATAAAGGCCTTTTTTGAGGTGGAAAAAAAAAGGGTCAAAATACATGCAAGCACCTAATAAATAGGAACCAGAGTTGGGAGTCACCAGAGCATTACAAAAGAAAAGAAGAATGAACGGAAAAACAAATTTAACTGAAATATAATTGAGCAAGCGCTTATTTTAGGAGTGTGATTTGCACGTGATTTCTCGACATTATACCATGAAAATTAGTGCTTCCCTGAAAATGGCACGAAAAATCTCTTAGTTTTAAATCCGTGTTACGTACTCAGGTTTTATTAAGTAAAAAAAAATCTTTGCTTTGGATATATAAGAATACTTTAAGGTAAAATTAATGAATGTATGTAGCTGTTTCTTTTAAATAATGGTTAATATCACTATTGCTGAGAGTTAGAAAAAAATTATATTCTATCAGAGTAAAATTTCTTGAGTTAGCATAAATGTCAGAGCAATGAGAGAGTATAAATGAAGATTGAATGTTTTACTTACAATTGGAGCACTCATTTCTACTGCTAAATATAGTTACAGTCCTTTTTTCATTTTAAAGTACATTTCTAATCTGATGTAACCAATTCTTTGTTCCATTCACACCATTTTTCATCACAACAAAGTTTTTACTGCTTATTAATTCTGAACCTTGGCATTTTTATTATTCATGAAATTCATTTCCGTTCGTCCGATGCAATTTAGTTTACAGAAATTCTAAACAATATATTATCTATCTTAAAACATTCATCCCTATTTTGCTAATTGATAGAAGTTTAGAGTGAATAGAAATGTGACCTTCTGAACTTAGTTATACTTCGATTTCATATTAATGCTGTTTTATCAAATACTACTGTGAGGGCGCTGATGATGATGAGAAACAGAAAACGAACTGAAGGGAAGTGAGTGGAGGAGTTGAACGGGGGGGAGAGATGGTGCACGTAGGGAGGATTAATGTTTGGATCTCGATGATGTTCTTGTATTAAATTCGGTTATATTGTTCTTGTATGTTATGTGTTGTCCTAAGTGAATGTCAATTAAATGTTGTTAAAAAATTAAATCTGACGTCATACTAATTATTCTAGGTTACATTTGCTAATGAAAAGGGCAGTCTCTGCCTTACTTATTTTTCCAGATGAGAAATCGAAATTGAAAAAGCTCGGCAGCGCCGACAACTACTTCCCCCGTTAATTTAATCGTGACGATATATCTGCTCTAGTTTATTATTAAAAAATATTTTTAAATGCTCATGATTTGATTGTGAACGACAAAAACAAATTAGTACAAGAAACTTACATATTGATTTGAATTTCGGAAAATATAGAGGTAACTGAATACCTAAAATTATTTTATTTTAAATAATTTTTGTTATTACAAAGCTTTATTTAAGTTTTGGGAAATAAGAGATAAAAAAAATGGACCTTTTTCTTCAATACGATTAATTTATTCTAGAATTTCACGCCCCCTGATTATGGCGCCTTGGATGCTTTCCCCACCTCCTCAGCTCCGTTACGCCACTGCAACGAACCGAAACTGAAGTATAAAGAAAAAAGAGGCTACTCACGCTCAAACACGCTTCCATAAAATCTTCTTTCGAAATCACGCCATCTTTGTCGACATCCATTTTCTGAAAAAGAAAATGATCGTCATTTTATAAATATGAGAAGTACAGCAGTAATAACACATGCATAGAATAACAATCATTTTCAAGTATATCGTTTGACATTCGGAATTATTTTGCCAAAATTTCAATAACTTAAAATAAACTAATGGTCTTTGCTAAGACTAAAAAAAAAATTATCATTTGGTAATATCAATTCCATTTCTGTAGAATTTCACGCCTTAATTTTTATATTTTTAATTCAGCTTGATGAACTGAATATAACAATGTTCTTAAATGTTACGATGGAATTCAAACTCATTCATTAAAATATTCAGTCTCCCGTTTTTACTAACATTAATACCTAAGTAGGATTTTCACTTCCGCTTTTATTTCGTAATATGTGCACTTTTTAACTACCAATAATCTGATTCTATTGAATTCAAGTTTTCCAGTCGGATCTAATAATAAGGTGAAATATTTTCTTAATGTTTTTCCTAAATCATTTAGCAACCTAAGTAAATAATGATCTGGGCGAACAAACTGGTCAACAAATGTGGCTGGATTTTTCCTTAATATTCTACTTTGTCAGGCTTAAAGACCCCGGTGGTAAGGTCGCGGTATCGGAATAGGAGAGCTCCAGGTTCGAGACCCGATTCCATCAATGAATTGTCGTGTAAACGAGTCTGATGCACGATAAATCTGTCGGGGCCAAACGTCCTCCCGCTGGTGTGGTGTGGAAGTTTGGAGCGAAGGGTTGCCAGCTCAGGTGTTGTCATCGGACCGCGGTTCAAAATTAAGAGGTCCTTCCCAAAATAGCCCTACTGTTTCTTTAAAACGGGATGTTAATATAACTAAATTAAACTTGTCCGGTTTGAAGCAAAATCAAACCGGAGGTAACATTCCGAATTAGCCTTAGCATTGTAATATTTTTCAATTTTAATGCATTTTGATATAAAGGACATTTATAACTGACTTTCCGGCTTGCTGGCTTAGAGGTAGCGCGCTTTCCCCGTGATCTGGGCTTCTCGGTTTCGGGCATGGCTGTTCTTCCCCTGTATTCTATCGGTGAGGTGTGTGAAAAAGCCCCCCCCCTCCCCTGTAAAAAAAGGTTGTACAAGGACTGCGTGTGTGTGTGTCATCTTCATTTGAACTAGAAGGCAGGCTTCTGCATCCCCTTTGCACGGTAACGCGGACACGACATCATCATAGCGGGACTTTTTAAATAATTAGTATGCACTGGATGTATATAGCAAAAGGTTTTCAATAATTAGTTTTTTTAAATGCATGAAAGGGTTAGGTGGAAAAGACAACTGTCCTCGTCGATAAATTGCATCGATAATAAACATATCGCCTCATCAATAAATTTCGAAACTACTTAAGAACTACAATTCATTGCAACAAAGCAAATAACTTACAGCATGTGAAAACTGCTATTATTGCGGTGTTTCTTGTTAAGAGACTAATCAGTTGTTCCTTTTAAGGCGTTTAATTATGTACAAAGTTATGTATACATATTTGCATTTCAATAATGCTTAATCCGACATTTCCAAGTTCGGTCCTAACGTAAAGTATAAGCCCCTCGTAAACTTTCGGAAATTCTCTCTCACTCCGGGTTTCGCTTGCTGAGGAACATGCTAATTGCATGCTCCTCAGAGAATGTGACTTAAGCGTGATCAAGAGTGGAAGACGTCTTGCGTGACTAATTGGCCCTGTGGGAGGAGAGCACTCCAAAAGTTAAGAAACCAGATAATTATAATAAAATAAAGATGGCAAATTTTGAAATGCTTAAAATTTAACAGATGTAAGAGAATTTTAAAATATAATCCGAAATAAAATAAGTACAACAAATGTGATAATGCAATATATAACAAATATTGTCAAACAACAAGGAAACGCTGAAAAATATAAATAAATTTTACGAGAATTCCGATACGGTTTGAAAGCGAAGCAATAAAAATTCTATTATTACAACTAAATATTATAAGAACAGAAAGAAAAAAAACTATAACACAAAAAATCTATTTACTATATCAAATATTAGTTGAAATAAAAATGTGTTGAAAACACAAAATTGAACAAACTAAATATTAAAAGGAAGGGAAAAAAAAGTTTATATGGAATTACAAATATATATTCATACATACGTAAGCCACATGGTGAAAATGACAAAAAGAAGTTTTTGACATTTGCAAAAATAATAATAAATAAATAATAATTTGAAATTTTATGAATTAATTGATTTTTAAAGCATCAATGCAGAACAGAATGTAATAAAAAATAATTTTTCAATATTTAATTTTTAAATTTGTTCATATAAATTTTTAAAAAACAGTATGTAAGAGTATAAACTTATGACTAATTAAATAAAAATATCTCAGCTATACAATTTATCTAAATATATTTTAAAATACAGAATAACCAACCATTCAGATTTGCTTTTCTTTTATTTAATTCACTGACAAAGAATCTCCTGAACAGATCAACAATTTATCTTTTTCAACCCATGTTAAGCCCATTCTATCCTAAACATTTCTATATTCTTTACATTAGTTCTTCCTTTAAAGTCTATAAATGACCCTTCAAGATACTCTATTATATTCTTACAAATTTGTAATATTGCTTCCTAGCACCGTTAGTTCAATCACTGGAAAGACTGTTTTA
>JAPMOR010098118.1:650-21984 GCA_026543865.1 Argiope aurantia | reverse complement strand
AAGATGCACCCACTACAAGCGAACCCGTTGACTTTTGGACTTAGTGGAGGAAATTCCGTAACTCTATTACCAGCTGTCACATTTAACAGTTTTATTGTCTACGTATTCTATTTAGATCGAAACATATAGACATTTATGGAACTCCTTCTGTGTTTTGATATGTGGTTCAGTAAGATCAATGTAGGAAGATTCGAATCATTACAATTTTATCTTCCCTTTGAGAAATTGCAAAGCAGTTGAATTACCTCCTCCCCCCCTTTTGTTACTGAGCATAAATAAGCAGGAATTAACGTGGCGCATTTATCTCAACAGGGGGCACAAATGCTTTTCTCATTGGTTATCCCCCCCTCCTCTATTAGCTGCGTTTGTTTGCCAAAATTGTTAACTTTTTAGACTGTTCAATATTAAACGGAATGCATATATCTTTTTAAGGATTTCACCTTAATATTTGATAAGACGGAAAAACATGAATTTAATTGAATAAGTTGAAACAGATCACTATGCTTAGCAATAATAATAATAATAAATAACTGCACGTCTTAAAAAAAAATGTGTGAGCTACGAAATAAAAGTGGAAGTGAAAATCCTACTTCGGAATTGATGTCCAAAGAAAGTTGTTTTTTAAAATATTTATTTTAAAACTGTTAAAAGCAGACGATTGTATATTTTGATAGATGAGTTTGAGTTCTATAACATTAAAAATTAACTGTTGCAGATTGTGTATTACATTAAAAAAATTTATTAAAAATAGATGAAATGGATACCATTAAAAGGCATTTTTTTTTAAAGTTTTAAGATAATAGAAAAATCATTTTTGTGAGATAATAGTTTTGGAAAGTATGGGATAATTTCCATAGGCAAGTCATAGCAATTACTAATCTAACAACGCACTAAATTAATATTTATTTATATTTTCGCTCTCAATGAACCATTGTTTGAAGCTTATTTTTGATTTTTTATGCATATCCCTCGCTTACAGTGAACAAAGTTTTTGACTAGCCCTATACTATATATGTTTAATAATATTTTGCATATTCATTCATTAGCAATGCATTTAATTAAGTGTAGTTGTAAAAACATCCCTTGAAACAATCTGAAACGTTCATATTGCGATTTGTTTACACTTGACTATTGCGATATGGTTTGGTTTTAGTTATATTAACGTCCCGTTTGAAGCAACACTAGGGTTATTTTGGAAAGAACCTCGCAATTTTGAACCGCGGTCAGATGACGAGGACGACACCTGAGCTGGCACCCCCCTCTCCACACCACACCAGCGGGAGGACATTTGGTCAGGACGAATTTAACGTGCAACAGACCTCCTTACACGACGGTTCTTCGGTGGAATCAGGACTCGAACCTGAAACCCTCCGGTTCCGAAGCCGAGACCTTACCACCAGGTCACCGCGGCCCTGCGATAGTTTGTAATAAGAGCGATATCTGTGCTACATACGTTAGGATTTGATATTCACAGATATTACAACTATTTCGCTCGACGAATTTATATAACTGAACGGATTGTTCCATGGATTTCTCTCGAACTTTTTTTGTAAGAAGGTGGTCCATTTTTCGTAGCTTTACCATTACTACTTTTAAATTTAATTTTGGCATAATTAAGCAACGCGTTTGTGGTTGAAGGCCAAGTATGTTAAAATATCACGCTTAAAATTTATCTATCTACTAGGCTGCGGCCGCGGTGGCCTGGTGGTAAGGTCTCGGCTTCGGAACCGGAGGGTTTCGGGTTCGAGACCCGATTCCACCGAAGAACCGTCGTGTAATGGGGTCTGTTGCACGTTAAATCCGTCCTGACCAAACGTCCTCCCGCTGGTGTGGTGTGGTGTGGAGAGGGGGGTGCCAGCTCAGCTGTCGTCCTCGTCATCTGACCATGGTTCAAAATTACGAGGTCCGTCCCAAAATAGCCTTAGTGTTGCTTCAAACGGGACGTTAATAAAACTTAACTAACTAACTAACTAACTAATCTACTAGGCTGCGTTGTTCAGATATCGCACGTAAGAGTAGATATATCAACATGGATTTGGTTCAAAGTTTGAATTCATCTACAATTCTGGAGATCATTCAAATGCTTAAATTCATCCCTTTAGCTCATTTGACTTATAAGTGTATTTGCACACTTAAGGATACACAGAGAAACTTATCATGGACAAATTTCAACTAACACTTGATAGAAGCGCAAAATTCATAAACCAAATTCCGTCTATCAAGCGTTTCATGTTTGGTCCAAATGAACATGAACTTATATACAATTCTAAGGATCATGCCAAATGCCTAAACTTATCCATTCAGCTATACCACATGGAAGAAGAGACAGACAAACTTGTCAATGACAGTTTCATCCAATATTTAACTGGAATCTATAACTTAAGCGCTAAAAAAATCGCATATCAAATTCCGCCCATCTAGTTTTTCACGTTTTGAGTATCATGTTCGCACACAGATCGAAGACATAATTCTAATTTTCGGATTCAGTTAGATTAACGAATTGCCATTTAATAAGTAGTCTAACACTAATAAAAAGAGATTTTTCATTTCTTTTTGACAATTACAACGCTTTGCATGTTTCGTATAGCTCGATTAGCTAAAAATCTACTTTGCGATCTGCCATGAACATTAAGACTAATATTGTGGATTGAATGACTTTCTATTTTTTAAATGAAAATCTTCAAAGCAAATAACATATATCTAAATAAAACTTTTCATTCTTATTAGGGCTCTTGCCTATGGCTGTCGATTCGATTAAAAAACTCAACACTTGCTAAAAGAACAGAACAGTACAGCTTTATTGTAAAATAACGAGACATGTACAGTGGGTAAAGAAAGTATTGGTATTTGCATCTTAATGGGATATTTAAAATAATGTATTCCTAATCACAAATTAAAGTATAAAATAAATATTAGAATGCATTTTGTTAGGAATTTAATTTAAAATTTATTTATTTGTACTATCAGTGCACATGCTAAAAATAAAAATATGCAAAACGAAGGTAAAAAAAAAAGTATTGGCAAAGTGTCAAGAATCGTCGTATTGAAAGTATGTGATTTTAGGAAAGAATATTTTCCTAAAATCATGTTGATCTGTTGATTAGACGATCGGTTGAATTTCTGGGTCGTTTTTATTCAACGCTGGTTAAAATGTCTACAAAATCAGAAGAGTTGGATGTGAGTATAAAAAAACCACATGATCCGTCTTAGAAATGATGGCTTAACATATCGCGAAATTGGAAATCAACTGCAAATTAGTTTATTCACTGTCAGAAGTATTCAAGTTCAAGAAGTACCATTCAAGAAACGGGAACAACAAAGAATAATGTCTGAATTCGTCGGCCTCGAATATTTTCCACAAGGGAGAAGCGTGACATTATCATAGAGGTAAAAAAGAAAGCGCATCAGTTGGCCCAACGAATGACAGATACTTCGCACAAAAATATTTAGTGTCTAGACAATTCGAAATGTTTTACATGAAAGTCACTATTATGAATGCGTAGCTAGGACAAAGCCTTTCATTTCTGAAAAAAAAAAAAAAAACAAAAAAAAACCAGGAAACTTAGACTGGACTTTGCAAAAGCTAATATTGATCGGCCAGGCGAATTTGGAATAAAGTCACATTTTGGGATGAATCGAAATTCAATATTTTTGGAAGTGATTGAAGCAGATATGCATGGAGAAAGTCGAATTCTGAATTTGAAACACGAAATGTAACAGCTACTGTGAAACACGGTGGGGGGGGGGGGGGAGCGTCTGGGTGTGGAGCTGTATGTTAGCGAATAGAGTCGGTCATTTGCATTTTATTGAAGGTAAAATGACAGCACCGAAATTACATCGAAATATTTCGCTGTAATTTAAAGGCGAGTGCTCGAAAAGTTGGGTTGAAAACGTCGTTTGTGTTTCAGCAAGACAACGACCCCAAGCATACAGTGTATAAAACACGGGAATGGTTACTCTACAATGCACCTCGCCAGTTAAAAACACCACCTCAGTCTCCGGACCTTAACCCAATAGAAACTTTATGGCATCCATTGGATTTAGCTGCAGGAAACACAAAATATCATCTAAAGAGAATCTGAAAAGTATACTCCTCCAAGAATGGCAAAATATACACAGTGATACCACGTTGGTTTTGTCAATGAAGAATAGATTACAAACTATCATAAAGGCGAAAGGTATGCATGCAAAGTATTGAATATGACCTGTATTTATCTACACTTCGCTGTTTTATTTGGCCAATACTTTTTTGACAAGCTTATTGCCGTTTTTGCTTCCTTTTATTTTTGAAAACCTTATTAAAATGAAAGTTTTATTTTATTTTGAGTTTATAGTGTCTTTATACTTCATTATATTAAGTTTAAATGATCAGATATTTTCTGAGTTAAGTAATATGTTTAAATATAATCAATTGCAAATACTTTTTTTACTCATTGTATATACATGGAAGCAGTAACACGTCATCACCTCAAAGGCGAAGCTACTGCGCAATGGGAACAATTATTCAACTCATTTCAATTCCCAACACTATTGGTGTGGTGTGGAAATATGGTAATGGTGGGGATAAGGTCCCTTCATCAGATCGTAGTTCAAAATAAAGATGCCTATTCCAAAAGGACCCTCACGCTTCTTCAAAAAGAAAAAAAAAGATTGTTATTGAACTAAACTAAACTTTTATATTTCGAGTATTAAAAAGTAAGAATAATTGTTTTGAATAATTCTAAGAAACGCGAGGAGCAAAATGTAAGTGTATTTTTTAAATATTTAACGAAACAAAAATTACATATTTGACACATGACATGTGATAACATTTATGCTTAAGTTATAATAGATTTTCTGGATAATTAAGAGATTGATGAAATGCGAAAGGGGAAAATGATATTGCTTCAAGAAAAAGAAACATTCAAAGGAAATTGCCAGAAAATTGATGTTTCGTCAACTGAATTTAAATAAGTTATGAAGATGACCATATCTAGGCATCTGTACTGAAACGAGGTATTCTGACTGATTATTTTCCTTAAAAAAAAACAGCCTTATAACTGCTCGGATAAGCTTTAAAAATGTATATCTCTTTTTATTTTTGCCACCCACGGGAAGAATGTTTATTAAGGAGAGGTTTCCTTCAAAGCTATTAAGTAAAAAGAGATTGTTTCGCCATTGAAGAAGATGCATATGATGTAATTTCAGTTTTCGTACTTCAATTACTAAGGATGACGAAACAAATTAGGGTTACGGATATTTTAGAATCTTTTGAAATGTAATATTTTAAAATTTTGATGACAATATAAGTTTCGGATATTTAGCTTTTTTTAAATATCTTTGAGATATTTCAAGCGCAGGCGGAAACGGGGAAGCGGTCTCAAGTAAAGTTTTGAATTTCGCAATGAAAATTTATTACATCTAAAGTATTTTATATTACTATGATTTTAATGTTAATCTTGGAATCAAAAGAATATTTGTGAACGAATGAACCTGATGTCAATTTTTTATTATATCAATTTTTATTAAAAATCATTTACTGTTTTGAAAAATACAGTAATGTTATGAAATGAAAGACTAAAAAAAAAGTATCTCTTTCTATATTTGATATCAAAATATTTGTTACATGAATTACGTTTTGCTTTGACAAAATAAATAAACTTTTTTTAAAATAAACTATCGCTATTTCCAAGAAATTAACCACAATAAATTAAAAACATAAAGCTTCTCTTAAATCATCATCACGACGCTTTAAATAATTTTCAAGCAGATATGTAAGAAATTTACATAACCGATTGTTCCCAAACGCGAGTTTTAGTGATTTCATTATTAAGCAAGATGCCTCTAAACAAAGGCTATAATTTTGCCCTGCTGCATTACTAAGTAGATAGCGCATGGAACTCGGACCGCATTATAGTCCTTGTTCAATGACCTTTTACTTAATAATGATACCTTTCATTCAACGTGCGTTTCAGAACAAGGCTTCTGCGAGAATTCTTTACTTATTAGTAGTATTATTAGCCACTATTATCCACTGCAGTCCCTGCTGTTTATCTGTTCTACATATAAGCAAGAAAAATAGAAAAGCACAAATACTTATTTGTTGTATAATTTTTATATTTGACGCTTTAAGCCATTCAAATGTAATTCATTACTAATTCGAAAGATTTCGCATCAAAATATTTTGGTGCATAAATATTAAAATTGCTTGAAGCTAATAATATATAATTGGCTGTTTGAAATATATTGAGTTCCTGGTTCCTACTAGCCATTCTAAGATATTAAATTTTATTTAAAGATATTAACGATGCCATTATATAAAACTCTAATGTACGCAGAAGAAAGACTGATTCTCTCACATAAATCTCTCTTGTTAATTATTATCGAATGGTAAAAGTCAAATGTAAGAAAAGCTTCGCACAAACATTTCAGGCAGCTTCATTTAACGTTTTTACAGCTGCACTTAATTCGATACTTCACTTAATGAATGGAGCTGAAATATTATTATTGGGTTGTTTGGAAAGTAATTTCGTTTCTTCCCGACAGAGGATTTAATTGTATTTTTTTGCACCCAACTTAACATTTAAGCCGTATCATTTTTATATGCTTTGAGAGCTCATATAGCAAGGCTTGTGTGTGAAAAATTCCAATTCATTCTACGCAGTAGTTTTTGGTTGGTGCCCTTTTAAATATGGAGAGCGATAAGCAGCATTTTCGACATATCTTACTGTTTTACTACAGAAAGGGTAAAAATGCTGCTCAAGCCAGAAAGAAATGGACCGATGTGTATGGAGAAGGTGTGTTGACAGTACGCCAGTGCCAGAACTGGTTCGCTCAATTTTTTACACGGTAAAACCTTCACCTCAAATGAGGAGGTCAAAAACCACCTTGATCCGTTTTTTGGCAGCATAGACCAAAAATTTTATGAGCGTGGAATGATGCTACTACCAGAAAGATGGCAAAAGGTGTTGGACCAGAACGGCCAATATATAATTTAATAAAGTGTTTGTTTATTATAAGAAAACTGTCTTTCATTTCCACAAAAAAAAAAAAAAAAAAAAAAAAAAAAAAAAAAACCGAAATTACTTTCCGAACAACCCAATAGAATTTCTCAGTGTGTAGACTTGAGATGTCACCATTCGGTCAGAAGAAAGAGTACGCAAAAGAAATCAAGATGATAGAAATAAGCCTCAAACGAAGTTTAATCGTACGGGAAAATAGGTTCAACCTTCGCAAGATAGATAATAGGAATGATTTACATATGAAAACATGTTCATATCTTTCAAAGCTTTTATCTCACAGAAATGATGTTTGTATTATCTAAAAAATTAAAAAACAAACTACTTTTTGAATTATATCAATTTTATTTCCGTACATTAAATTTCTTTTTAAATATATATGCATGTAAACACAATGCTGCATATGAACAGCCGAAAAGAAGAAATGTTTGAAATTTTAACCTTGGTTTATTTCATCACGGGATGTACAGAGGAGAAGCGAACTGACGATAAAAAGATACATCGCAATACAAGAGCAAATTGGTAGAAATTTTTTTCCTTCAATGATTTTGCTAAGGGAGTTTGATAGGGATTTCTTTGCTACGTGTCGACGTAAGCAACGGAATCTTAGGTATCTTTTTAAAAAGACATGCTAAAACTAAGATCTTATCCCTTTGTTTCTGAATGGGAATGACGGAATCAGCAATTTTTTTAAGTGCGTGTTAGAAGTAATTAAATAAAAAAATGGAAATTGGATCAGGTAATAACAACATTTTAGAAAATATGGTCTATCTTAAGATAAAAATTAGGTAATTAATTAGAATTTAAATTATATAAGAATTATATAGTTATTTATTAGCTAATAGTTATTTATAATAATTTAATTAATAGTTATTTATATAATTATTTAAATAATATAGAATTTAAATTATATTAAGAGATAATATTGTGTGTATATATTTAATTTACTTTAGTCTCAATCTGAAACAATGTTATGATTAAACTCAAACTCTTCTGTCAAAACACTCAATTACTTACTTTGCAAGAGGTAAATCACAGATAAAAAAATTGCCTTCTTCGAACATTACCTCCGATGTAGAATTTTCACTGCGCGTTGACTTCGTAGTAAATAATACGTTCTTTTTTATTTTATTTCTTACCCAGTCATTTTTAGATTGACGGATTCCTTTAAATTTCTATCTATAAATTCTTATCAAATAATTCGTTGAAACTTTAAAAAAAATAAATAGGCATTCCATATTAATTGTTTCATTGTCTAAAAAAATGAATAATCTAGTTATTAGGCTTTATTTGAATAGCTCTTATAAACATCTTGATATAAACTGCTACTAAAACAAGAAATTTAGCAATTAAAAACTCAAATAGCATGTAAGTAAATAATTTTTACGAAGTAAAATGCATGTTGCAGATTTCCAATGTGATCAATTTACGCGGAAAGGCAAATGAATTAGTATTATTTAAAGTTTGTTATTACAAAATCCTGATGTTACTACTTTTTTTAAAAGCAAATATTATTACTGAGAAACCTTTAAATGCACTCTGGATTATCTTTTCTGACATAATCGAAATCTATTTAGGCTGATTAATTTCTGATGCTATCTTGGAAGTAACCACAAATGGAGATTTGGAATCTTATCAATTCAGCCATTCAGTTAAATCCAGCGTACCGAAATTCTGGCAGAAAGTTCTTTTAAAATTCAAGTAAAATTTTAGGTATTTTTTACCACATTTTTCACATTCACATTTTCCAAAAAAAAAAAAAAATTGTCAAATTTCTTTTATCATTTTAATCACTTACTCTGAATATCCGTTCCACGTGATTGAGAAAAGCTTCCTCTTCAGCAGCCGTGTAGGGTTTCTTCCCCACCAGATTGTAGACGGCTTGGATGACGTTCTTGAGCGCCTTCCGCGTGATGAGGCCGTCATCATTCAAGTCGTACAGGCAGAACGTCCACTCCAGCTTGTCATGCAGGGTGCCGTGACACAGCAGGGACAAAGACTGGACGAACTCCTGGGGAAAAATGAACAAACACCTCATCAATTCTTACAATATGCGTCACACAAGCACAATTCTAAATTCTGTTTTTGAAATGAAACTAAGAAACCAGAGCTGGCCTTTAACCTTACTGGACCCATTACTCTTAATTGCGGGGGCCGCGGTGGCCTGGTGGTAAGGTCTCGGCGGCTTCGGAACCGGAGGGTTTCCGGTTCGAGACCCGATTCCACCGAAGAACCGTCGTGTAAGGGGATCTGTTGCACGTTAAATCCGTCCTGACCAAACGTCCTCCCGCTGGTGTGGTGTGGAGAGGGGGGTGCCAGCTCAGGTGTCGTCTTCGTCATCTGACCGCGGTTCAAAATGACGAGGTCCGTCCCAAAATAGCCCTAGTGTTGCTTCAAACGGGACGTTAATATAACTAAACCAAACCAAACTACTCTTAATTGCGCTATACTCCTAAGGGGCCTATCGTCGGAATGTAGTCGTGGCTCAATTCTGTGGCAGCGCAATTAGAATGGGACAAGCAGGATTTATGTCCTGCATACGATTATAAGGGGCCCAAAGGTGTTAAGAATTTAAGAGAGCTTTCAGCCGTTGCATTACTCTATCTTCTCTTTTGAATAATAAATGGCGATGCCTGATTAAGTATGCATCCCATAGTGCATTGCGATTATAAATAATGAGATGACATGCTGTTTTGTTAGAGATGTGTGCGCGTTAATGTCTTGTCTTGTCTTTGTGTTTTGTGTGAAATGTGATTGATCATTGAAGAAATGTTCTCGAAAACATTCTTGTTCTCTTGCTTCCACTGCATGGATTTTAATGATCTTCATTTCACCACAAGCTATCTTTTTTTCGCAGTTTTACATTTATAAGAATCTTTAAAAATATGGTTTGAACCATATCTGGGAAATATTGGTGCATAGAGCATTTTTTTTTACTTGATCTTGGGTCCTGGTTATATCAACCTTCTAGATCAGTTTTTAAATGCATTACTCATGTCGGAACGTAGAATAAAGTGGACGGACCATGTTCACTGGAAATCAGGGCACTGCATCCATGACAAAATATGTATATCTCATAATCAAGTACCAACAGGATGACCTTTATGCCCGTGTATTTACAACCTGCATACTGACAGCATACTGTAAATTCTGTTTTTAGTTTCATAATATAATGAAAAATATAGTGTAAATATAACCGATAGGGCCAGAAATATAAGTTTAAAATTATGTTACCAAAATCTACACAAGCTTCATTTATCTTATTTATAATGTTTTGGAGTTATCATACAGACATGGACAAAAAAAATGAGTTTACTTATTGATGTGTCCATTCTTAAATTAGACCCAACTCTACAACTTTGCTATTAAGATTGTAATCTATAATCCACGTACAGACATTCAAAAAATATATTGGGGGGTGCAATAAAAGTTCCTACAATTTTATCATTTTGGTAAATGTGAATCATAATAACTGAAATAAAATTCATATATTAATGCAATTATGATCGCAATTGAAAGAAATCGTCAGAAAATCTGCACCAAAAAAGTATTGGACACACTTCTCAGTAAATTTTTTAAAGAAATATGAACCTGATAGTTAGTATCTTATTTGGCATTTCGCTCTTTATGACCTCTCGCATTCGATTTCGTATAGATTTGATCAATTTTGAGAAAATTATGCTTTGATTTTGGCTCACACTTCGGCCAGATGCTTTCATAACTCCTGTTTGTTAAAAATATTGTATTTTTGCTGCACAAGTCCAAGTCTGGACTCTGGTCAGGGGTTTTAATCATCAGATGATATAATAATGGAAACGTGGACACATAACTTGCAAATATTAACAGTATGTTTTGGAAACAACCTAATTCTGGTACAATTTAAAATGTCTTGAGATTCCTAAGTTGATTGCTGTAAACTTCGCGTGAGAGTGTCAAAGATATATTTATTCATTGCACTATGTATAAAATCCCGAAGTTCCCTATACAAGAACTTGCCATGTAACCTCAGACTAATTGGTTGTTATCTCCATATTTAACAATAGACCAAAAATTTTTGATATACAATGTTGTATTTGGGGTGCGCCAAAGTTTTTGTTTGCCACCCGAACCGAAATCGTTGTATTTGCTTTCTTCCACAAAAATGACATTTTCTTAAATTCAATTTACTGCTTTAGGTATATTTTATCAAATGCCAGTCTACTTTTTTGACTTGCTTTAATGGTGTAGGGTTTTCTCCGAGGTACTCTGCTAAGATACTTTTATTTCTTAAAATATTTTTGACAATTTTAGGATTTACAGATTTCCGAAAATTACTTTTAAATGTCAAAGTCAATTTTACTATGTTAGTTCTTGGATTACAGCGAACTTGTTTCACAATCCTCTTTTATTCGTGTTCAGAAAATACCTTTGCTTGTTTTATTCCTTTCTCGCATATTCTCTAAAAAAAGGTGTCATCTCACTCTTCCTGCATAAAATTGTGGATTTTGTGCAACACCACCAAAGCTTAGAGCTTTATTTTCCCGTTGTGCAACGCCACCAGTGCTTAGAGCTTTATTTTCCCGTTCATGTGAATTTTGTAGTTCATAATATAGTAAAAGAAACTGACATTTGTATATTAATGCATAACATTAACAAACTATAGTTATGAAAGGTCGATATTTAGGGTGAATCTGAAGTTCTTACTGAATCTAGAATGCGATTTTTGGCGATTAATCATAGTCAATCAGAACAATTGTAGTTACAAAATCACATATCAGACTTCATTTACCTAAGTCGTTGCGTTGTTAAATTATCACTTTAATGTGAATGCAAAAGTGCTAAAAGACGAATTTTGTTCCAAATTAAAAAATTATCTACAATTTAAATATTGTGTCTGTGCACCAAGTTTCATTCGTTTAGCTTTTTTCATTTTGTAAATATCGTTTTAACTTATATTCAAACATTTCGTTCAAAACTTGATAGAAATCTACAAAGTTTATTTCAAGTCCACATACTAAATTTAACTCATCTAGGACAAAGTGTTTTTGAGTTGATAGATAGAAGACATAATCAAAAAAATGTATTTTTCGATCTGATTTGAAATGTGGAAATCTTGAGTTTGTACTTTTTGACGCTTACAATATTTTCTCTTTGTATACGTCGTATAAGAAAAAGTAAAAAGTACTTCACTAAAGGGACCGGTTGATATCCACTTTAATATCTCAAAGATTTATCTTCAATACTGAAAAACTTTCAAAGCTATAAAATCTAAATGGCTGACATGGTAAGCAATATTGCACATGGAATGGCTAGAAATACTCCGCTTGTTTGCTTCGTTTATCAAATTGGAAATAAATTTAGGGGGCACTTTGAAGTAGATTTTACTCAAATGAAACATAAATGTCAACTTATGCATTAGAGGTTTTTAAAAATTAAAGGAAGATTAAAATTAGCCGAGACCTGTCTAACTTCCAAGGCATTCTTTCAATCAAAGATTTTCCTTTCGGACGAATATTTAAAATTGTCAAATTTAAATCGTATAATGAGCAATGCGTTTTATAATCAAATCAAACCCTCTAAAATTAGGTTGGGGGTCGCTGTGGAGGTAAGATCTCGGAAACGGCTTCATAATCGGAATGTTTCAGGTTCGAGATCTGATTCTACTTAAGAACCTTCGTGTAAGCGTGTCTGGTGCATGTTAAATACATAGGGGCCAAATGTCCTCCCACTGGTGTGGTGCGGAAGTTTAGAGAGGAGGTGACAACTCAGGTGTCATTATCGCCGTCTGACCGCAGTTCAAAATTACGAGGTTGGTCTTAAAATTGTCCTAGTGTTGCTTTAAAATGGGACACTAATATAACTGAACTGAACTAAAATTAGTTTGGCAATGTTTAACAGGGATTTTGATTTTGTGGGCTCTATTTTTTACTTTCTCAAATAGTAAGTATACAGAGAGAAGTTATTATAATAGCGGGGAAAAAAACTTCAGACTTCATTTATTTCTGAAAATTTCGTCGTTTTTACCAGTCCCTCTAAGTTTGAAAAATAATTTTTGGAATTATTTCTTTCTGTCTAAGAAGTCAAAGAATTAAATAAATAAGAAGTAAAAAAAAAATGCAATTGAAAAATGATGTTGGAAGCTCTGGCAGATCCCTCCCGACAGTGAAAGAAGAGATAACGAAGAAAACAAAACGTTTTTTAACTTAGAAGATACTTAACCAATTGATAAAAGATGCCCAGAAATAATTTGATTTTAAAATCGGAATCCACTCCAATTGAAGAAAAAGGAAGACCCTTTAAATGAGGCCTTACCGCCAAATATTTAATTAGTAACTGTGCCAAACAAAAATCAGTCGCTTAAAATAACAATCGCAACTTGTTCCTAATCAGAAATAAAAATTCTTCTATTTACCTTTTTTTTAATCACAACAACATATAAAAGCTCATAAATTTTGTATATTATCTTAATTTGAGCTGCGCCTGTGATATCTCTTCCATTGTAAGTCGATGTTACCATGAACGCTGTGCATTTAGGATGTCGGAAAGGATATGCTAGCCTGTCTGAAACAAACGGTAGTTGCTTCAATTTTGAATAGTTATTCTTCCAATATACTTTCTTCTAATATTTTATCAGTTTTAAGGTGCAGAAAGGAGACCAGAGCTTCATAAATAGTAGTATTTGATTGCATAACTATCACCAATTTAAAGAAAACATCTAAAATTTATTTGAATTATAACGATTGCAAAAAAAGAAAAAAATCTATTAATCACAGTTCAAAATTAAATGTTTAGATAAAGGAGAAAAATGTATTATTTTACTTAACATATTATTTTACTTAACATTTTAATTAACCGTCTAATAATCTTGCTTAAATCTATTTTTAGATTCCATCACTTCATTCGAGAAGCTCTAATTAAAATTTCCTGATCTAATAGCTTTTCAAACAAATCCGCAACAAAGCGTTACTCATAATTAGTTCCTGGTGATGATGATGATGAGTAGGCGTGATTTGCGAACCCTTTGAAAACTCGCGATTTTCTTTTAACTTTTCGTTCTTCCGCGTCACTTAAAAGATTTCTTCGTGATGATGCCCGATTGCGATTTTAACGAGGCTCTGTCGAGAAGAATGGATGTGATTTGTCAGTTTCGATATCCTCTCAGTTGAGATTATTTGAATTATTTCAAAAAATACAAATGGCTTATCAAAGTTCATATTTTGTAATACTTCCCGTATGAAACACACTTTATCAATTCACTTGAAAAGTAATCATTATCGTCATAAATGATATCGTAAAAGTCTTAGGGTCGCGGTGGCCTGGTGGTAGCGGAGGCTTTCAAGTTCGAGAACGAATTCCACCGAAGTACCATCGTGTAAATGGAGTCTGGTGCACATTAAATCTGTCGGGGTCAAACGACCCCCTTACAGTATGGTGTGGAAGTTTGGAAAGGGGTGCCAGCTCAGGTGTCGTCCTCTTCGTCTGATGGCGGTTCAAAATGACGAGGTCCTTCCCGAAACAGCTCTAGTGTTGCTTTAAAACGGGACGTTAATATAACTAAACTAAATCGACCATAGGATAGCGAAGAGAGAATATAAATCATATAAAACTTCATGGCTAGAATTTTAATATACTAATCATTTTCATAGTCACAGTCCATGGATTAGGATTCTGTCCCAAGTTCTCCTCATCCGGCAAAGTGAGATTTGGCTGCTAAGAGGAAAGAAATTAGGTGCTTTTTGAAAAATATTCCTAACTTGTTAGAAAACGACACATTTAATCTTTAAAAAAATCATTTACTTTAATAGTTGTATAGTGTAAAAATCCGCTTAAATTGAAAACCAACATTATATATTATGCTGCAAAAGTATAATTCTTACATAAACACAGAAAATGCTTGAATTTTTCGAGGAGAAAATCGTTTTTCGGAAGAAATACGACTAGCATAATTAAAGAAATCGTCGGAATAAGAATTCTACTTAAAATATTTACTTTTATATACACAAACATATGTATATGTATACGTATACACAAGGTGGTCAAAATTAAAACACCCTTACTCAGAGCTCTCTATACAGCGAATTACTGAGTGTAAAAGCTCCAAAATTGTTGAATTTTTCTGAGTTTTCGTACGCAAGATTAGAACATGCCGCCGGGAAAAAAAATTTTTTTTGCTAGAAAATGACAAAAGAAAGATTTCATTAAATTTAAAAAGCCTTAGGTAAAAAATTAAATTTTTAAGATTTAATTAAATTACAAAAAGCCAGAAGCATAATTTGTAAATATTCACTCAACAATATGCAATACTTAATGTTAGAATTACAATTAATTTTTAAGAATTGTTTTGCATTCGAGAAAGGAAGAAAAAAAATTCGTCATAGTATGAGAGAAAAATAATTTGTATTTTTGAAAGATGTTATTTATTTTTATAACTGATAATTACTAAACGAATGGCATGTGTCAATGCATTGTTAATTAAATTCCTATTAAACATAGCCCGGCATTCAATAAAAAGTATTCGTGAAAATTTAACAAAGGGCATACTCAATAAAAGAAATAGCTAGAAATGCTTTCTCCAAACCTCGGAAAAAGACTTCAATTTCAAAGAATTTGAATAGAATTTGCAGTTTTTCTTCGAAATGAATCAGGCTGTTGTTCAAAACAAGTAATTTGATAAATTCTATTAAAAAATCAAATAAAGAACCCGAAAATTCCAGTGAAAGAATTTCGATTTATTGAAATCTCTTTTATGATTAAGAAATGGCGTTACGGATCTAAAAAAGTATTGTTGAAAAGAAATATTAGGTTTCAATTAAGTAAAACATATGGATTCAGACATATGGATCTGACTCAGCTGAAAATTACTTTTTAGTGAAAAATTCGAATTATATTTAATAACCTAAAAATAAAGCTCCCGCTTCTTAGATTCTAAAACAATTTTTATTTTTAATCTAAGTTAGATCTGCACATACTGCAGTGTTTTTTAATGAAAATGAGTCGGAAGTGGGAAGGATTATAGAAAATTTGAAACTGGAAATGAATGATTCATTCTCTTTTTACCATAATGTTCTCCCAAAATATTTTTATTTGCATTTGTATTTTATAGAAAAAATTGAGAACAGCATTTGTTTTTATTGTATTTATATAAGCTAATGAGCAGGCATAATTTTTAAACGCATTTTCTAAAGAATAAATAGCTAACAATGATTGGTTCACGTAAACTTTAAATTAAAAAAAATGGTATGCATGAATGGTATGCAATTCATAAAACTCAATGAAATTTGTCATGCACGTGTAAAAACTTTTGAGAATTTACTACACATCTTCATTTAAGGTTCAATGAGTCAGATTTTATATTTTAACAAAAAAAAAAATATTAAAGACATTTTCAACTGTTTTTAAATGAAAATAATTTTTATCTTGTTGTCTGTTACATTCTAGATAGCTTGAGATGCACGTATGCGAAATGAAAAATTAAATATTTTCATTATTTTTTTAATTATTACTATTTTTCTTCACATTATTAAAACTTTATTAATTAAGGAGTTCGAAAGAAAATGGCAATGAATATACTTTTTTTTCCTACTGCGATCTTTTACAAATTTCAATTATTTGGCACGGTAAAGATTATCAATGTTCATTTTTTAAAAAAAATTGTCTTCGAATTTGTTTTTTAAAACATTTTAGCGAATAACATAAAATAATTTCAGAAAGTTACTTTTCATTTATAGTTAAATAAGAATCAATTTCAGCTTCATTTCTCAGAGTGAATTCATAACTGAAATCGAGAGAATTTATATTTGTATCAAAAGATCACCAGGAGTGAAAATAGATAATAGAAAAACCTTAGTTCGTACCAGTTCTTTAAGAGCGAAATTTTAATATTAAAATAAATATTTAGCATTTTTAATGAGTATAATATTACTTTAGGAAATTACTATTAATAATAACCTATTTATAAAAATATTTCTCGTAACATTAGTATTAAATATCTATCTATAAAAATTCGATTTCCGACTTATGTACGGAAATCAAGTGGGGAAAAAACAACACTTATTCTTTTCTGCCTATCACCCACTTGAGTTCAGTGCATTAGAGAACGTTATGCATAACTCATCGCAAAGAAGGGATCAGACAGTCTCGTTTGATCTAGCTGATTCAGCAACTACTTCGAAGTTTTTATCTGACGGTCTGTAACAAAAGTGCTGACTGCAATGTTCTTTTTATTATTTTTTTATCTCTTGTTTTTCGCAATCAAAACATCTCCCTATTTTAATTTCATTGTCGAAAACTTTTGTCAAAGGAATCCCGTTCAATGTCAAAAAGAAAAAAGTTCTTCCCTATTTGGAAGATAAGCGTAGGACAGAAATTAAGAAAACCAACAAAATTAAGAATTTTAATTAAAAAAAAAAGACAACAACAACGTTAAAGAAAAAAGTAGTGAACTTAGTAGCACAAAACTGCACGCGTATTATCTTAATTTTTTTTCTTGCAATTAATAAAATTTCTTAGGGAAAAAAAAGAAAGTAAATAATCTTAACAATTCTAGATTTTAAGAAATATCGCTGGTCAAAATGAATAACAACGGAATTATGAATTAAAAGTTCTTAAATTTTTTAGCATTTAAAACAAACGATAAACAAAAGTTCTTTTGAATGCCTTATTATGATTAATTAAACACTTATCAAGGAATAGCAACAAAAATTTCCCGCAATCTAATATATAAAAAAATTATGCTGAAAACTTTAAGAAATATGGCATGATTTGAATATTTACCTCTAAATAAAGTCTTGAGGAAAATCAATGTGCATTCATAATAAACTTATTTATTTTTTAGTTTCTTGTTTAAAGAATGAGTACACATCTGCAATATGAAGTAAAATATTCTGATGGAAATAAAAGAATTTAATTTTTATTTCTTCTGCTCTTAGATAAAAGATTCTCCAACTTTTAAACATTGCGACCTAATTCTTAAAAACCGAATTTATAGCGAACCACCTCATCCACAACACAATTAAATTTTTAAAAAGAACAACATACACTCTTTTTGATGGACTTATAAACAAAAAAAAACCCTTTTGTATAAAAAATGTATTAATTATTAAATATAATGAATTTTTTCACAAATAATAACGAGCTGGTTTAATGTGTATGAAAACTGAATTAAATGTTTATAGCGAAAAAGAATTCCTGATCTGGAGGGTGAAATTTGAGCTGATGAAATTCACTTGTTTTTGTATTGCGTTTTTTTGTGGTGTTGCTACTGTGTGGCTTGATAAAGGTTTTAATTCCACATCGCATTTTTATCACTATTCGAAAGATACATATACAGGGTGTCTCAAAAATCTTGACCGTGGCTTTTATTCCTTAAATATTGATCATAGACATATATTGTAAATTACAAAGTTGCTTAAAAAAAGGTTATAAAATTGATTAAAATTTGCAAGGGATTAAACTTAAAAAAATACTAAATTTAAATTTTTATAAGGATCTCTTCCAGATTTTTGAGACACCCTGTATATCCAAGATCTTATTACGATCACCATAGGTCAAAGAAATGTGTGATTCCTTAATGGGACCTACAGTTTCCGAACTCTTGTTTCATTCCATTCTTTTCTCTTATAATGTATAATACAAACCATCAAGTTTGGTGTTCTTATGACCATTTAATTTTTTTTTACTATAGTCTTCTGAACAGAGATACTTTTAATTCTAAGCATCTCAATATTAAATTTTTTTAGTGTTGAAATTTTATTACTTCATTAAAATATCTGAATAATTATCTTATATAATTACAAAACAATAGAATTTCTGATTTTTATTATGTTAGGAAAGATTAACGTATTTGTTTTGACTCGATCTTCAATTTGCACTCCTTTATATATAAAAAAGGAAGAAGATAATTAGTTTTCTCTTTCTATCTCTTTCTGGACGAGAAATACAGATAAAAAAAAAGATAAAGCATCATATTTTTCATCTCTGAAGATGTCTTCCTAGCTTCCCAAGTATAATTCTTCCTACACAAAACTGGAAAGCAATTAATTGCTTCATGGATCCAAGATATTTCATGTTTCCTTTATTTTGCCACATATCTACAATAAAATATATATAAACTCAATTATAAATACTTTTAAAAAAATTTGTTTGTGTCTGACGTGTTTAAATTAGTTTGGAATGCAAATTCTTAGGAAATTCTGTTTATGATCTTCTCTGACTATAGCATTATATGATCTGAAGGTTTAGAAAAAAAAAAGGAAATCAGTGAATCGGCAACAAGTTCTCTTTTCCCAGAATTCAAATAAAAGCCTCGATAAATGTGTCCTCGACAGTCAGCTTTTATCTTTTTTATTAAACAAATAAGAAATGGGAAGCTTAATCGTAAACAATTTTTGAAGTCTCGCTTGGTAAAATGAAACCTTTAAGGTAGCATTTCTTGAAATGAACTCTGATAAAGGGATTTAATAAAAATCTTTGTTTATTTATTTCAGAAATGTTATCTGCGCAGAATCCTCTAATTCTTGAATCACGAGTAGAATCCTACTGGAATTGAAAAAAAAATATGAATACTTGAAGCTTTAATGTACGCTTTTTTACAAATACAGCTCTTTTTGATGAACTTGTTGACATTATACGAAGGTTTCTCTTAGGCAAATTATCTGGTATCTTTCTAAAGTAAATATATGGTCACAAAGTAGAAAAAGAACTATTTGTAAAAGAAAGTCATATCGGTAGATCTGAACGAAAACAACGGATGATTTCATTTACATGACTTAATTTTCAATAATAATTTTATAATTCCAAAATCGAAACATAATTTCATAATGCTTCATGTAAACCTGAATACTGAAATTTAAGATAATAGTTTACATTCGAAATAAAATTTTAGAAAAATGTAATTTTTTAAATTATTTGTAGATCCATTATCAGTTATAAACACGAAAATGGCAAATTTTTTTTTCATAAATATAATATTTTTTGAGAAGTCGGGAAAATTTGCTGTAAATTTTGATGAGATTTGATACAAACCGTTAACGCTTTACACCAAATTATAATACTGTCGTCGCCATTTTCTTTGTACACAGGTTATATGGGATAAACTCTAAATTTTTTTTTGTTTGAAAAACAAGTAAATTAGGCGAGTACCTAAAAATTCAAAACGTATTTCATCATTTGCAAAATTAGACTCATTTTATTGCACATATATTAAAAACCTATACTGTGACTTTCAGACAATATTCTCTGCTAAATTTGAGCTAACTATGAGAGAGTTTCGTGAAAATTGCAGTCAAAAATTTTCTTTTATTGAAAGTCATGGTACCTAAAATTGCAGGGTTATAAATCTGATCTTTTTTTTTTTTATCTCATTTTGGAAGCATTTTTTTTTTGTTCTTAAAAAAGTTTTTTTCGTTTCGTTTTTGCTTTTGGCAAAGAATGTCTTTTGAAATCCTTAATTAGTTCATTTTCAATAAATGCCAATCTACGTAAAATGAAACTTCAGTTCTCAAATTTGAACTGTTAAAAATTTCTGCTACAACTTTATAATTCTAACTAAACGAAAGTATAAATACAAATGGCACTAGCTACATTGATTTTAACTTTACAAAGTGGCTCTTCGGAATTCCAAACCATACCATTAGAATATAATTTTGTGTTTTTCTATGTGGATTCTTACACAATAATTGTTGATCGTACAGTTTCTTACAAATGGACCTTACTATGTCTGCTGTAGTTTGTGCGGTTTCTGTCGCCTTATCTTTGCAAACTTTGCTGAATGGATGTCTGTAAATGACTTTCCGAAAATCTTTGATGATTAATACTTGCAACAACCATCAACATCTTTTGGGCATAGACAATACAACAGTGAAAAATACTACAATGATAACATTCGCTTATGTAATGAGTTGCCTTTGTTGCGACGAATTATAATCCCGTAGTAATTTTGTAATTTATCGATGCAGCGATGGGCCAGTTTTCCTTTTCCCATTTAGCCCTTTTTGTATATTTTTTGCACAATACAATTACAAACAAGAAAAACTCCAACTCGTTTTACTATATATATTCAATACATTCAATTTTTTCATAAAATTTAAATCATAAATTACTGTATTATAAGCAAAAACACAGAAAAACAACTAATAATTACAATTTTAGCACCAATTTCTGTTTCGGATTGCTAGATATAGTTATGGTTTAATTCAGATACAGTATATCATAATTGGTGTTATTTTTTTCTTCTAATAAAAGTAGGAAAAATGAGAAGAAGTTTCGGAAAAAGAAAAATGTGATACACACGCACGCACGCACGCACGCACGCACACACACACACACACACACACACACACACACACACACACACACAC
>JAPMOR010098117.1:0-11470 GCA_026543865.1 Argiope aurantia | reverse complement strand
ATATTCAATTTTTCTGAGTTCATCTAAAGGTTTCGTCTGAGAAATATGTCAACGTTTCTTAACGAAATTATGTTATGGTTGATAACTTTAAGCATTTTTATTCAATTAGCATATTCTGTGCTCACAAGTCTATTATTAAAAGTATTTTACTTTTTTCAGAATAATGATTATACTTTTATAATAAATTAATAACTTTTTAGATTCTATGTGCTGGAAAGATTCGAATTAATTTATTACTGACCATAATAGATTTTATTTACCTTATGATAGGAATTTATGGAATATATTTATTACTAATAAAAATGATTGTGCCCATGTGTATGTATGTGTGTTGTGATAGACGAAACTATTTGGCGTACAATTCTCAAATTTGGAACATACATTTATGTGCGTGTGATTGTGCACCTCGGAGTTATTTGAATTCAAATTAAAATTAAAAAAAGAAATTAGGCTAAATTTGAAATTTTCCGCAATAATATTATTCTAAAAAAATAATTTTTACACCTTTAAAAAATTTAAAAATCTGATTATTTTATAAAGCCAGTTTTATAAGTCGTGCAAATGTTTCTTGAATTTAGGTTTTATTTTCAAGTTTTGCCTAATTTTTACCGATAGAAATTAAATTATTTTTTATTAATTCTGAGTGTTTTAATTCTTTCATTAAATATTTAATTGTGTGATTATCTTCAATTATTTAAAGCTAAGGAAAAATGATTTTATTTAATGTTTATGTAGTTAACTTAAGAAATAAGAAAGTAAAGTTGCAGCACCGTATAAGTTCAGATGATAATCAAAAAGACAATTACTTTTTTAAACTGCGTCACGATGCAATTTTACTAATTCCCGTTAAAAAAGATATTGTACTCATTAAACCGAGCCTATGCAAGTCTATTAACGTAATTAATGACAATTTAATAGAATCATGGGCATAATTTAATTGTTTGATTCAATAAAATTTCGAAGAAATCTTTTTGAGGTATACGTAAAAGCACTCCAGAAAATATAGTGCCGAATTGTTAGACTTAACGATCTGTAATGTAGGATCCAAACACACGCGCGTGCACTTACACTTTTGCTTTTATTGCTTTCTGGTATACGGAATAAACAAAAAGAAAGTACTGCAATGATAAAATATTCCAACTTTTACCGAGAATTCTTTCCAATCGCCAGAACTGTAATTTCGTCGCCAAATAGGATAACCGAACTCTGCCTTTGGCGGCTTGGCGAACATTGACTGGCAGCCTCTCACAAAGGAAAACGGACTTTTCAAGGTTTCTTCAGTATGTGTGTGATTCCCTTGAGTACTTGCGATAACCCAATGTTTACTTTCCGATTATAATTGTTTTAAAGTATCGGTTAATTAAAATTTATTTTAAATATTACTTGATTAATTCCTCTAAACGGGAGATTTTGATAACTCTCCACGGGTTACAATTACGTGTCTTTGAAACATATAATTAAAATACATATTTCGAATTAGACTGCTGAGATTTTGTATGTGATCTTCATATTAAATTTGCACATTTATCACAAATTTTGAACGAAGAGAAACAAAGGCCATAGCATCTTACAAAGATACAATGTGGTGCAAAGATTTAGCAAATAAGGCACAGATATGTTTCCGTTTTGGAATCAAATCCTTCAAAGGATTAACTGCCTGTCAGCCCGTACTTTCTCATGCGTATAAACACCATAACTCTAAAACACCGAATTGTAAACATGAAATTTTGAAGTGAAATTTGATTGAAAGTTTGACATCGAACTATAAATGCTATTCTATACAAAATTTTAATTCCAGTCAATCAAAAAGGAGGAATTCAAAATGCATATTCTGTTTTCCTTACCATATTATGACTCCCATAGAGGGGCCACCTCATGTTTGAGGATGAGAAGCCTACGGCACGGTGTTTGGTTATGCTATCAGAGTGGACACAGCAATGATGGGGATCGTCTATTTCATACGGATGATGGTACATGCTTCCCACGGGAAGGTTTGTACAGTGGTCGGTGATGACATTTAGGACTCAATCTCAGCTCCTGCTAATGCTGGCGCAATGATCCAGTCATTCAGATTTAATCCGAATGCTTTGAATTAGGCGAAGTGGGATAGCCTGGTGTGGTTACCATATTAAGAAACATACAACTCTTATTCGCGAGATTCTGAAAATAAGAATCTGAACACTCATGGAAATCACTATTTTTCTTTTGTTGTGCACCTCTGGAGATGTGGGATAACATTATTATTAGAGAATATGCTAGAAAGTTTCGGAAAACCTACTTCCGCTGGCTATTAGAAAAAAATAAGTAACAAGCAATACATGTATTTTTTGGGGGGGATCTTTTCTTTATCCCTCACAATATTGCTCAAAAACCATTTCAATTCATCTTCCGTATACGGTTAGAATGACTATATTCAGAAAAATTCATTTCGTCTAGAAAACCACGCAAAACCACTAAATAATTATTTCTGAAAATGATTTAGAGTGGTTTTGTGTTGAGTGATTTTATTTTCTAAAATCGATTGCTTTTAAATGGATTGCTTTTCTTAAAGAAAAGAAATATTGCAATTTAATTTAGTATGTTTCTTTGTTATAATGATGTATATTATTTACCTTTTATCCTCAGTTCCTTATGACATTTAATAAATTTTTATGGAAAAAATATTGCTTAATAAATTTTTTACATCTCAAATAACGTTTCGTCTTTACGTCATACAATAAACTTCTCCATTTGCCTTGTTTTCTGTAAACTTATTTTCGGCAAAAATTGAAATTTAAAAGGAAAAAAAGATTTATCCAAAAAAAATCTTATTCATTTTTAATGCATGCAAATTTTACACATACTAGAGAAGTTTAGTTTAGTTTAATTATATTAACGTCCCGTTTGAAGCAACACTAGGGCTATTTTGGGACGGACCTCGAAATTTTGAACCGCGGTCAGATGACGAGGACAACACCAGAGCTGGCACCCCCCTCTCCGCTCCACACCACCCCAGCGGGAGGACGATTGGTCATGACGGATTTAACGTGCAACAGACCCCCTTACACGAGGGTTCTTCGGTGGAATCGGGTCTCGAACCTGCAGCCCCCCGGTTCCGAAGCCGAGACCTTACCACCAGGCCACCGCGGCCTTTCATACTAGAGAAAGAGAAATTTCAAGGAATATTTTCATCTTAGATAGCATTTTTAGTTTTGATTCATGAAAATTGCCACTCGAAATTTTATTACTAAGTTTGGGAGTTAGGTTATATCTCTGGAATTAAATTTAGCAATTAAAATAGTTACAATAGATATGGTTATAAAAATTTATTTAATTTACTTGGGTTTTTAATAAAAATTTTGTTTATGTCTTATAAGTTGTGGATTGAATTCATTACTTTTTGTACAGATATGTTTTGATAAATTGACTCAAAGTACTTAGATTGCATTGTAATTTTATCTCTGATTTATTATTTCGATGAGAAAGTTTTTAAGTGCATGAAGCATTGTTTTTCCAGAAATTATCATAAGATCGGAAAACATTTCAAATACAAAACATTTGATTTAGATTGAGTTCAACTTTAATCAATTTCTTGAAAATATTTCTGCAGAAATGTTACAGCAAGAAACTCGATCTAGATTTTTTTTTCAAAATATTTCAGATAATCACAAGCAAAATATTGATGCATTGATTCAGTTATGGTTTTAAACATCCAATACTCTGTAATCAAAATTTGTATTGCAAATTAAAAATATTCCGACTTTATGAATTGAAATTCGCGATAGCAGATTTTAATTAATTTTTATTTTACTTATCCAATAAAGATGTATATCTAAATAACTTTTTTAGTGTTATTTTTCAAACGTTTTCCACTCTTAAAATAAGATAAACACACCATAATTTATTAAGTATTAATAAACACTTTCAAGACACAAGACTACCAACCCACTTTCTTGTGTTCAAACAGTGCTTCTAACTAGCTCACTAAACGAATTATGCCCCATGGGAAAATTTTCTCGCCGGAAAATTTTAGAAGAAAGCTGTTTTTATAAAACAAATAAAGATAAATAAAAAAAATATCCGGGTCAGACTTTAAGATATTCAAATAGAATCGAGTTAGGTTTGTTAGGATATTCTCTCTGAAAATTTCGAGGCATTTTTTTTTTTTTCAGGATTGTAATAATGTTTCTTCAGTTCATTCTAGAGGTTCAAATAAAATCAGTAAAGTTTTGATTAGGATCGGGCTTGAATAATTAATTCTTAAAATATTGGTACAATAAAAATCACTATCTAATTAAAGTTTCAGCACCTACCCTATCTATTTGAAAATTTTAAACATAGCTCAGAATTGGGTGACAGTACAAATTAACTGGCTTTCTTCTCTGTTTGGTGAATTTTTGTCATCTGGGGTAGTTAGTTTTAAAAAAAGAATGCACAATTTTACATGCACAACAATAAAACACGAAAATTAATTATTGAAATTTTAAAAAATATATATACCATGTTTTTATATAGGATTAAAATATATAAAGTTATTTCTCTTAGCTAAATAAAGTTTGTCTTAAAAATTTATAAATGAGAATTTAAATGCCCAGACGGGGAATTTTTATTAGAAATCTGCGTTTTTTTAAAAATAAAAATTAACTTTTTTATTGTTTAAAAGAAATTAAAATAAAAATGCACTCCCAATTTAAATTTGAGTTTCTATTATAACTTTCATGAAATTATTTTCAAAACCAAAAACATTTGGAACATTTTAAAGAACATTTAAATATGATATCACTTTGAGGAATATCATTAAATATGTGCCTATTCCTCAGAACTCAGTCAATACACATTTAAAATTAGATTTTATAATGCTATTTTAGTCCTATATAAATGTATATTTTGATGCTGAGATGTTAAAAAAAAGATTTGCAATTTTTGTCATTTCTGTTGTTGTTGTTGTTATTGCTGCTGCTTATGGCACTTTAAAAAGCCCGCTGACTATTATCTGTCAGCGATTTAAGCCGAGTGAGAGTCTTGTTTTTTCAGTAGCGCCAACTAGAGTCAAGAGGACGACTTAGCTACTTCATACCTCACATTCGTTTGCACAACCTCTTTTTACAGGGGGGCACATTCACACACCTCACAGATAGAACAAAGAAGAACAACCATGCCCGAACCCGGGACGCCCAGATCACGGGGAAGACGCACTACCCCTACACCAGGACGCCGGCTTTGCCATTTCTACTAAGTTTAAAGTCCACCATTCTCAAAAAACTCAAGTATTCAAATACTGATGGTACTATTTCAAAATCTGCTCTTTCTTCTGCAACTTTCTCGGATTATATTATGAAATGAACGCATCCTCAACTTCTAGATGTTAATTTTATAAAAGATAAAGAAGCGAAGTAATAGGAAGAAAAGAAAAAGAATCTCGATTAGACTGGAACGAATGCAAATGCATTCACCTTGGATAGAAATGAAGATTGGATCTGGGAATTTCACGGTATATTCAGGGCGGAAGTGAAGGAACAAATTGAACTGCTTGAAAATATCAAGGTTTTCACACTGAGGAAAAGGAAGCGACTTTATTATATGTAACGAAACTGTTTAAAAAGTTTCCATTTACAAATCATAGTAGTAATGGCGAACTTAACTTTTAGGTAGCTCTAAGCAATATATGATTTGAATTTGCGACGTCTCTGAATGAAAGGTTGCAATGAATTGTAGAAAGAAACACTTTATTTTCATTCAAAGTCATAGTTTATATTGAATGCATTTTTGGATATATTGTTTAAAAGAATTTCTCATGCAGTAATTATCAAGGATTTTATAATTCTTTTTCACACTCGACTCAAGATTTATTACTTTCACTATCGTTTTAAACGAACATTTACATTTATTTGGAAAAAGATCTGATGCACTTTTTTAAAAGTGTCCATATACATTAGAAGTATTATTTTTATTTTATATGCGCCTTTTAAAACTAATATTTATTAAACTCATTATTTATATTGAGCGAATTTTTATATGTATTTTTTTAAAAATATTTCTGATAAGAGTCCTGTACCAAAGGGGATATAATTCTTTTTCTCAAATGACTCAGAGTATTGCATTCACTACTTTTTTTTAAACGAACCTTCCACCAAATTTGGAAATGGTATGATGTACTTTTCAAATTGCCCATACATATCAAAAGTACTTTCACTTAAAGTTTGTGGGAAATAGAAGTTCCACAAACAATAGAAATTTTTTTTCCCGATATGCGCTTATTCAAATTACTACTTATTAAAAAATCCCATACATTAGACTGAAGAGATTTTTGTGTGTATTTATAAAAAATATTTCTCATACAACCTTGTACCAATGGCAGTATAATTCATTTTCTCTCATAACTGAAAGTTTTATTACTTTCACTATTTTTTAAAATGAACCTTTCCGCTAATTTGGAAATTGTATGATGTACTTTTTAAAAGTGTCCTTACACATTAAAAGTCTTATATTTTTAATGTTTGTGGGAACTAGAAGTTGCACTAACAATAAAAGTTACTATTTGTCTTTTATATACGCTTTTTTAAATTACTATTTATTAAATGAAATCATACTTTATATTGAACGAATTTTTAAATGCAAATTTATAAAAATATTTCTCATACAGTACTATATAAAAGGTGGTGTAATTCTTTTTCTTTCATGACTTAGACTTTCACTATTATTTTGATGAACCTTTCCAATAATTTGGAAATAGTATGATATACTTTTAAAAAGTGTCCATATACATTAAAAAATAATTTTATTTTAAATATTTGTGGAAAGTAGAAGGTCCAAGAACAATAAAGGTGGAATTTTTATTTTATATACGCTTTTTTTCTATTTCCCAAAACAGAGCAAAAATTACTCAAAATTGCAAGAGGGCTTCATAGGGAGGAAGATGTGATTTAAGCTACCATATTTGGCAAAGATATCAATTGGAAAATGAAAATTTGCAACAACTCGGAGCGTTTTTCGATATTTCAATTAGAATATTATTTCGTTACAAACTAAGCAAGATTTTGGGGGTTTTCGCGATATCTCTCAAAAGCGCTATTGTATGAAACTGAGTTTCCCGAAATTTAAGAAAGAAAAGAAATTTATTTTTAGATTATGGCAATTTTTTATGCATTTTTTGCTGAATTTCAGCAATATTTAAAAATAACAATAATTTTTGCTTAACTTTCAATAATAAATTTCATCACCGAAATTAATTCATATCAATTTCATTATTCCATAAGATATTTAATTGCATGAGTTTCTTCCATCAATGAAAATCGAGGAAGAAATATTCATTTATCTGTTCATTTTGCTTGCTGAATTAGAAAGTGAAATTTCAATTCTGGGAAAGAGAACTAGCAATTAAAAGGTGTATTACCTGGATTATCATGCTTTTTGTATTATTGGACTCGAATTCATAAGAGATTTTCCTTTACTTTATAAACAGAACTGAAGGGAGTTCTTAAATTAGTTATAAAATTAGTTAAAATAGTTATAAATAAATTATTAGTTATACAATTAGTTAAAACTGTTATAAAAATATAATTAGTTTTAAAATAATTATCAAAATAGCTAAAATTTAATACAATAGTTTCATACCTAAAAATACTTTGTTGAAAAAATGATGACGATCAAATTACTTATAAGATATTGTTACAAACCTGCAATTCGACTTCCCAGCATAGTTTGTTCCATCGTCGGAAAGAAAGTTTTAAAGTCATCGGTACTAGACGGCGTCCAGGTGGCGCGTCGAAGGTCCCAGAGCTTGGCGACAAACTTGGCGACCATTTGGCGACTTTGGCGCCAAAATAGATAATACCCGAAACTTTGAGAATTTTCCCGATCCGTCCAGTAGGAACCGAGATACGCCTCGAACGTTCCTGATTGGTTGAGAGGCTTCTAGCCCCGTCTCCTGAGACCTATAAAAGGGTCCACAGCTGCCAGAGCAGGCAAGTCAAGTCCGAAGACGGAGCGGAGGAGTCGTAAGCGAAAGAGTGGAGTAGGCGGAAACGACGGTGAGCAGCGACGGAGTCAAGCTCGTGCTGAACTGAGCTGTGCGCTACTGTCTGCAGTAGATTCTTGTTGTATGCTACACGTCTCGGTTGAAGATAATCGTCTTCTGTGCTGTATATAGTTGTCGCTTTTGTGCTGTCTTGTGTGTCTTCGTGTAAATAAACGCCGTTGTTTTTATTCTACTGCCGCCTGCTGTTTGAGCGTTCTTTACACCATATCACTTCCACTATCCAAACGAACCCCGGTAAAAAATTCCTAAAAATGTTTTATTGAATTGAAACCCAGCCAATATTCGCTGCAGACTAGCTGATATATAAAGGCAGATAGTTTAAAATAATATTTAATTTTCGTACTCGTACTATTTCTTCTAACTATTAATTATCTGACTCTCATTAATATAATAGTTAAAATATTTAATAGAATTTAATAATTCAATTTAATATTTTTTTCCATAAATATATATAATCTAATAAATATAATATATATAATTCTATAAATATGTATAAGGAAAATATATTTATTCCACTTACATCACATTAAATTTGAAATATAACTCTAAATTATATCATCAACATCTATTAATGAAATGTTTCAATTTCAAAAGGATGCAGCATTTGTTATAATAAAACCTCATAAAAATGCCTTTTCATTATGTTTATCAAACGAAATGAAAAAGAAATCGCGAAAATAAGTGAGTTTTAAATAATGTCAGTTGTTTTGAGTCATGATAAATGTTTTAAAATCATTCGACTTTTATAATAATACAGCCTGATTATAGGAAAAATTTTCTTTCTTCATACTGATTAGAGAACATTTAAACCAACTAATATCAAATAAAAAGTCAAATTTTTTCAGCCATTTATTATAGGTACAAATCCAGTATCGCTCAAAAAATAAAATTGAAACAAAGTGCATATTTAAAAGAATTGAAATCTCACTCTAAAAATCAAGTAAGACATTTTAACTCATTTTCCAAAATGACTTTTTTCCATTAGAGAATATTTTCACACTATTTAATATACGAATCTCTTATTAAATCTCAAGAACACTTTACACTCATAAAAATTCCTTTAATTCCATTCTTTTTATCTGAATTAATGGCTCCTACCTATATTGTTAAGGAAATCCCCCATCACTAACCTGCTTTATTTTCTACGATATGAATTATGGAATAAAGTGGATTTTATAAAAAAATAAAGAAAAAATTTTGATTAAATTTTAATGCATGAATATAAATCTTTAAAGGCGTTAACGGTGCTTCCCTTTATAAACTTCAAGAAATATTTTTTTCAGAATTGTGATAAAATTTCTTTTGAGTGTGCATATTTTCCAAAATGTGTTTTTCGAACTCAAGGAGGTCTAAAATCATGGAGATTCATCGACATCTCAATTTCGAATTTTTTGATGTTTGCAGTACTTACTTACTCTATATTTCGCATACGAAAATATGAAAAAGCAATTAGTGTGTAGTTAGTGAAATATTTTCAAATCGTATTCATTTTTTTTTAATATTCAGAACTAAACAAGTGGGAAAGATATTGCAATGACTTATTCCATAATTGTTGACGAGTAATTATTTTAAATTGAATTATTTCGCATTTGTCGAAAACAAATGTTTTATTTTATTTATTTTCTAATTCATAGCGTCACAATTAATCCTTTTAGAAATAATAAATAGAAAATTCCTTTTTTTCATCTGAAATATTTATTTTGATTGAAATAAAATAACAAAAGCATTATCTGTATTATTTCGTACTTTTCTTTTTCTTACTTTTGTGGAATACATTCTTAAACAGTTGTTTGGCTTATTTTACACCGATATCGATCGAAATATATCTAAATGTTATTTAAGGAATAACATGAAAATTATTTAAATTTAAATGTGAAATTAATTCAATGCATATGCTATTTAAGGAGTAATGTGCACATTATTTTACAATAGCACATATTATTCCTTATACCAAACACTATAGGTAATTTAAGGAATAATGTGTACATTATTTTAAAATTGAAGTACATGCTATTCCTAATACCAAAATTATGACAAAAATGCATAAAAAATATTCTATGGTTTGAAATTTCTTCTTTCTTCACAAGAGTGTTACATTTTGACTCTCTCGCCTTTACAAAATAGATTTTTTTCCTTATCTATAAGTTATATCGACGACAATGTAAACTTGCTTTTCCTTATGTAAAGAACCCGAGTTCTTTTAAACCATCTTTGGGAGCCATTCCCTTTTCTTGATAAATTATTCAGAGTTATTGAGGCGATGTTGTCTCGGGAATTTCTCTTATCGGGAGCCATAATTCAAGAAGTTTTCAAATTTTTACTCGGGTTATCATAATTAACACTTGGTTGCCATTGAATCCATTTGACTCACTCATGTGATACAACATTTATCTAATCAGACGATTTCTCGTTATTATACTTTCGAGATAGTATAAAAGATGACATCTAATTAGATAGAAAGATGCGCATCACAGAATTAATGGCAGAATATGTGCTAAATAAAATGGAGACAATAAATATTCAAAAAGTAAATAATTTGTCCTACAGAATTCGAATTACATTTCCTACTTACGCTGATTAAATCCGCTGAAGAATGTTATAATTATTCAGAAATTCTAAGCATCATTAATAATTTCTTTATCGAAACGTATTTGGAATTTTTTCTATCCGACGTTGTATATGTCATTTTCTTCTTTTGTGCTTAGCCCTATGCTAAATTATATGCTAGATTTTAATTGAAATGAAAATTATTTTTCATGTTATTTTCAATACCTTTAATATTTTTCTGCAATAAAATAAAGCAAAACGGAGTTCTTATATGTAGTCACAGTTGAAAAACACATTGATATAAGATATCTTAACCCTTTAAAGGACCATTTTTTTCTAGTCATATTATGTTAAAATATTTTTAGGCTTGAAATTAGAATAAGAAAAGGGATTCATTTAGTTTATTAGATAGATTTAATTTGATTAATTAATTAATTTGGTTAATTAATAATTAAATAACAAATCAAGACATTTTGTGTGAGATAAAGAACTGAAGCATCTAAGTTTCTGACTCAGATGCTTAGAACTGTATACAATAACCAGAACATATGCCAACCTACATAATTTCATACAAAGATTGAAAAATAGTGTAGGAAGCATACTTCCCACGGCCCTAGAAAGGGTTAACATATTCAGCATCTACGTATAAATTCCCCTTCCTCCAAGTAACAGAAATGCGGACTTCAAGGTATTCGATTCTATGCGATCAACGGCGATCTCTTACATTGCACTTTTGTTTACATCATTACATCATCAAAATCATAACAGGCCTAATGATATATTAAGTCGATGATTCGAACAACCACAAACGAGTTAGTGTTCTCCAAATGCAATATCAAGACGATGCTAGTCTGCACCCTTGATATCGTGCATTATGACAGAAAGAATATTTAGACATGTAATGTT